>JXCR01129420.1:2602-13235 GCA_002079205.1 Phalaenopsis hybrid cultivar
ATGGGGCAAAATTGCAATTAAAGTATTTTGATAGGTGTGTTGTGAAAGTTGGTAGCTAGGTTTTATAGAAAAACTTGCAATAAAACGTCAATCACGCCAACTTTGTTTGATCCATTCGGCAATATGTGGAGGTGGAAAGGTAGATCACTAATTATGACTAATTAAACCAATTTTTTTGTCAAACCTTTCCTAAATCTTAGCTCTATGCTTTAGAGATTCTTGATGAGTAAGATTCAACTTCTCATGCTATTACATGGCATGGGATTAGTGTGAATAAAACAAAATAACATAAAATAGTTAGGCTTTTGATGGAATTAATACAATAAACTAACTTTTTGATTTAGTCAGGTAGTTTTGAAAATGTGTGAACAAAGAAAACTTTATAGCATAACATTTTGGCTCTATACGAACTAGTTAATTACATATATATATTAGCTGTCTGACTAAAAAGAAAACCTTTAAACACAAATGTTTAAATCATGCCAATTGTATTTAAAAAACTATTTAGATCTAAACTGCGTCAAAATTAGTTCTTCACCAATTGAATTTATTTGGTGATGACATCAATCGTTAATAAGCGGAAAAAATAACAAATATTGTTGTCAATATTTACTAATTATCTTTATTTTTAATAATTTTTTTTCCTTACAATATTAAAATCTTTTAATTTTAAAATATAATATTATTAAAAAAAAATGATCAACATGCTCCTCTCATCCCACTCCCATGCCAACTTTCTTCCTCAACTCCTCCCACTCTTACAACTTGTTTATTCATTATCTTTTTTCCTTTTTTTAAGTCCCATATCAATTGGACATCTAACTTTGTACTTCTTCAATTGTACTGCAAATCTCACCTATTTGAAAATTGGAACATGGTCTTGTAAGATTGAACTTGACTAGACCTCAAATAATCATTTGATAAATGAAGTTTAACTCAAACAACCCGAAGTTCAACTTAGTCAACCCAAATTTATGATCAAAATTCTAAACTACTACCATCCATTCTCATGTATTTGCATTCCAAATCACAGAAAACATACCCCTCTTCTTACTTTCCAAAACTGCAATACACAAGCTTTTCCTGCATTGGGAAAGCGAAGTACATGCAAAATTTATGTTTAGGTATTACACATATCTAAATACATAAAAAATGAGTGGTTGGCATGTAAATCTTTCTTAAATTTGACCTTTAGCACTCACTATTAAACAAAAGTAAGCCAGCATCGGTTATGTCGCAGGTACTTCAAAATTTAAAAAGACTTAAATTTTGCATTAGTCAAACAAAATGACTTTTCATGGAGCAGTAAATGGACAGTTCTGACAAAAATGTCAATTAAGTAGGTGAAGTTCAAACATCACACTTTGATCTAATCTGCAGTTCTTCGGCCACATTGTTTTAATGCTTCCATTCCCTTGCACCCATGCAAGTTTTTCTTACATAACATTTCATTATTACAATATTGCCTTATTACATTATTACATAGTATTTCTTTATTTGATTATTAACTATATATGATTAGTTCCTGTCGTCAAAGTATATGTCAAGAGTTCTTATGCTTAGCTCAAACATGTTGGACTTTTTCATGTTGGGTAGAGATGAAGCTTAAAGTCAAAAATTGCATTATATTTCTTTATCAGGGTTTTGGGAGGAGAGAAGTTTTAGGTGATAGGAATCATGATGGACTAGAAGTAGAGAGAGAGAGAGAGATAATGGTTCAGAGAAGAGTTCTTCGCTTGTTGTTTTCATTTTACTCGTTTATTGGTGAGGTAGAGTGAGTGTTATTGATTACTTTTGTTGGTAGTAAGATCATTTTTTTTTCATCACTGTGGAGGTTATTGGGATGAGTGTTAATGTTTCGGTTGCTTGGAGTTAGGCATGTGTTTTGGTGATGAGGCTCGACAAGAATCGTGTGCTATCGTATTAAAGGTGAATATTCTTCAATGTGAAAACGATCATAATTGATAACAAGATCTTGGTTCATATCATTTTCAATTTAATATTTCTTAGCCTAAGCACAACAAGAGAAAAGCTCCAGCTAATCATCAATCACCTCTATGGGTGCAACAATTATTGGCTCATTAAGGCTAAATAAGATCATCACACTACATATTAGCCTCAACGAACTTTCTTGTTAAATGACATATGATCCATAAATTCATGAGGGTTAAGTTTGAGTTTGACTTTCANCGTATATTGGTGAGGTAAAGTGAATGTTATTAATTACTTTTATTGGCAGTAAGATCCTTTTTTTTTCATCACTGTGGAGGTTATTGGGATGAGTGTTAATGTTTCGGTTGCTTGGAGTTAGGCATGTGTTTTGGTGATGATGCTCGACAAGAATCGTGTCCTACCGTATTAAAGGTGAATATTCTTCAATGTGAAGATGATCATAATTGATAATAAGGTCTTTGTTGATATCATTTTCAATTTAATATTTCTTAGCCTAAGCAAAACAAGAGAAAAGCTCCAGCTAATCATCAATCACCTCTATGGGTGCAACGATTATTGGTTCATTAAGGCTAAATAAGATCATCACACAACATATTAGCCTCAATGAACTTTCTGGTTAAATGACATATGATCCATAAATTCATGAGGGTTAAGTTTGAGTTTGACTTTCAATATAATATTAGGATGACCCTCTAGTCTATCTTTGATAACATTGTGCAATTTTTGTACTTAAAAATGAAAGTTTTGACTCTCATAAAAACAAACGGTGAGAAGAAATTAGCATTTATTTCACTATTGTTAGCTTTAAAAAGAACAACAAAGATTTATGGTACTTATCCTTAGTATCAATAACTTAGCCCTCTAAACTAAATAATTTTCACAAAAGACAACTTTTATTCAATACTTCTCTTAGATTCCACTTTATTAGANGTTTCACTATTGTTAGCTTTAAAAAGAACAATAAAGACTAAGGGTACTTATCCTCAATATCAATAACTTATCCCTCTAAACTAAATAATTTTCACAAAAGACAACTTTTATTCAATACTTCTCTTAGATTCCACTTTATTAGAAAATTCTAGAGCTATCCATCTAAGTTAGTTCCCCCCCTATTTGTCTAAAGTGGAAACAATATGCTTTTAAAATTAAATTAAGATATTTATTAAAACCCCAATAGATACACTAGCCATCAATCCTAAGATCATCAGATCTCTCTCAACATGGATTAGAATTTCAACCAAGTTACTCTAAAGAGATGTAGATTTTCTCTCAACTATGTTGTATCCAATAAACATGTTGTTGGAAAACTACTAGAGGCTAAATTCATCAATAAAGACACTATTTTATCAACTCTTTATTGTTGCTATGATGAAAAACAATAATGAAAGTTAAAGAATGCATGTTGACTACAATGATCTCAATAAGTTTGACTCAAATATTTACACAATTTTACATACTCACCTATCATGATTCATTTTGAGTAGCTGCTTTAAACCTAAATACAAGTTTGTCTATAAAAGTTTTTGGAGCTACTTTCAAGATTTTTAAAATATGTTAAATGTTAAATTTTTCTTTAAAGGTGACATCTAATTCATTCAATTATATTATCCATAACACCTCTCATCTCAAAGATTGCAAAAGAGAGATTTTTTTAAAAAAAAATTTAAAGAGCAGGCTCCATGCAAGGACCTTTTTTCTGAAGCCACTTCTATTCAATACAAGCTTATTGATGCTTCCATATTTGAAATAAATAGGTTAAACAAAAATAAAAAATGTGTTTAGCTTTCTAAAAAAAGAAAATGCTATTGAATTCCTTTATCAAAGATTTAAATATATAAATAACATAAACAATATAAGCGTGCACTAATCAAACAACTCATATATCCATTCACACGAAGGTATTGAAAAAGAAGCTATTTCATATTTCTCCTTTTAAGTGCTTTGAAATCTCATTCATTCTCTCGTAGTGATGTAACAATTAGTCGTGAGCTCACTGAGCATGATTATGTTTCTTTAAGGGTGAGGTTACCAACGAGGAGATTGAATGGGCCTTTTCAACATTATATCTATTAAAATGCTTAACCCATATAGTTTTATCTCAAAATTTTTTAAGGATACACGACCGATCACTCACTCCTCTCACATTCAGGCCATCAAATATCTTTTTCACTTCTTTTAAAATTCCCAACAAAATCAAGCATTCAACCATTACACTTATCCCTAAAAAGCTTAAATGTTAAATCTTTTGAAAATTACAAGGCAATATCACTTTATAATACTGCTTATAAGGTCATTTCCAAAATCCTTGTTGAAAGACTCAAATTTATCCTTCTCAACATTATCCATCATACTTAAGCCACTTTTTTTTTGTCAGGATATTATTGATAACATTATTCTTGCCAGAAAGCACTTGTACTGTTTCAACTCTTACATTCATTCAAAGCAATTATGTTCTAAAATTGATCTTTTAAAAAACTTTGAAATAAAGTTGATCGAGCCTTGTACAATTCAAGTTCTTTTTTATCACCATTAATAATGAATAATAAAAATATTTCTCATCTTCATCAAGTTTCAAGAAAGGTTGATCTCTACCCTCTTATAATTAATATAAAACTTTTTCATAACTTATAGTCACGCGGTCTTTATGATTCAACTGATACTGAATCTAATATTTCTCATCTACTATATGAGGAAGATATCATTATCCTTCAAACTTAATCCATCCTCTATTAATTGTTTATTTGATGTCTTACTCAACTTTAGAAAAAAAAACCCCATCTTTGTGCCATGTTTTCTTCTCCAAATTGGTGGATATCCATTCTAATGAGTGACATACTCGGATTTTAGCACAAATCCATCTTATTATAATTCCTTGGCATCATAATTAACTCCACTAAACTCAAAGCTACTGATTTTCCCATGCTTATTGATAGTTGCAACTTTGGGTAAGCGGATGGAAACAAAAATCTATCATTTTTGTTGGCATGTTTCAATTAGTTAAAATTTACTATCTAGAGTTGTATTTATTAGTGGTTTAGATCCGCTATTATACCAAAAAGTTCGAGAAAAAATATTTTATCATTAATATATAACTTTCTACATCACAATGGGCAAAGAAAAAATTGCACAACAATACTTTGAGCACAACCTAAAGATTACGAAGTATTAGGCTTCACTAGCCTGGATGTTACAAATCTTATACGTAAAGCAAGGACTGTTTGCAGAAATTATAAATCTCACTCATACTTTTTTTTCATTCTATCTCAAAACTCATAGATCACTATGGTTTAAACTAAAATACAATGCTATACTTTTTTAGAAGCTCTCGAACAAATAATCACAAGGATCAGAAGCTTTCTACCTTTTTATGTTAGTAATAATAATAAGCTCTTTTTCTTACCTTTGACTTGATAGTTTTTCTCACCTTTGATATCCAACAAATCGCGGAACACAATTGCCTTTAAAATTTTTCACGCAATAAACTATTGTTGAACTTTGTGATGATTTGCTTCCACACTCTATCACTTACTATTAATATGGCTGACTACATTGCCACAATATTAATATTTTCAACTTCTGTGAACTACATAATTACGTAACTGTTGTGTTATGTTCCATGCATTCTACATCCAAATAGGCTTGGATTTTATATTCCACTTTCTACAAACTCACTATATACTTTAAGCTTAATGTTATTTACTTGGGATTCAACCAGTAGTCAACATATAACAACAACTGTCTTGGGTTTCTCTGGTGTCTTTTATAACTATGGTTTTGACTATCTTTATACTATTTAATTGCTACTAGGAACTTAAATAGATGACATGTTGCCTAGTACCGAATTTGACATATCTCAGTTGTCTTTGATATCATTTTATTATTTCTCATTATTATTATGCAGCCTTTATGCTATTTAGGTGGCTCTATCAGGTTATGTGATGTTGAAAATACACACTATTATAGTTGTTTATACATAAATCCTTTATGCTTAGATCCGTGAGATCATGATTTGTTTGGTGATAAGATTTATGTTGTGTCCTAGGGCCTATTTTGTGCTTAGTACTTGGTTATTTGTCCTCGATTATCCTATATAAAGCCCCCTTTATTGCTCTGGTGTCATTAGCCTCTTTTTCATTTTCCTATGATCAGTTTTGAGTAACATTCTAGTTTAAAATGCCTCTTTGGAGTTTATAGTTTTACTTGAGACTTTACTATATTTTAGGTTTTATTTTAATGTTGATCAAATGTAGCTCTTTTTACCATCAAAGAAATGCTGAACATGACTCATTTTTTCAGAAAAAACTGACTAACAAACAAACAAGAACAATATTAAAACGTATATCAAATTTAAAATAAAAGGCACTAAAATTATTTATTTATACTTTAAAATTAAGTTCAAAGTGACTCCATATACAATCTTATCATCTAAATTCTTTAAGGGAAAGATAATAAATTTGTTCTCAAAAGATATGCTAAATTCTTACTGATTTGATTTTATATACTACACAACAGTAGATGCAGATTTCATTGTTTATTTTAATCAATTAAATATTAATTTAACAAATAAAAAAATCATTTAAGGTGAAGCTCATAATTATTTTAAAGAATAATTTGCCATCCACTCGCCTGTTATCATTCAGCCTCGATAAACTAAAGTTTATTATTATTATTTTTTAAATATTTTTTAATATATAGCTCGTAGTCCGTTAGATTTTGCAATTTTATAATTACCACCATGTTGACTATGTCGACGCCATTTTCTGCTCAATTCAAGTTGATAGCCTTCAATAATTTGGTCTAATCTGTAAATAATATTTTACAAAAATATTTATATATTTTCTCATAAAATATATAAAATTATATGTATCATATCAAAATACGTCAAAAAAAATTATTATTTATGCATACCGCAGTTAGAAGACACTGAGAAGATCATTAATTTGTGTTCTGCAGTGCATTCCTTTGTTAATCCTCATAACAAGCTGTCAAACTTTCACAACAACTCATAACATTGCTTACTTAAGCAAGACTATTCACCTAATAAGTTGATTTGGTAGGTACTTGGAACACTCACCAAGCCTCAGCTTTTACAAGAAGAACACATCTTGGGTTACCCACAGCTNTCTGGCGCCGCCGCCGCCACCGCTGCCGCCGAACCTCGAAAGTACGAGTGTCAATACTGCTTCCGCGGCTTCGCCAACTCCCAAGCTCTCGGCGGCCACCAAAACGCCCACAAAAAAGAACGTCAGCATCTCAAACGCAGTCAGCTCCACGCCGCGGCCGCCGCCGCGGCCGCCAACGGCGCCGATTTTCTTAACTATCAGTCATCCCCCGCCCTCTATCCACGTGGTGCTAATCCAATGGTCTCCGCATTCTCTCCCCCTCCCCACCTTCTTCCCGACTCCTCCCACTGGGTTTACTTCTCACGTGCCGCCCAGCCATTACACGTGTCTCACGGCTGCGTGTTCCCTTCCCCTGCTCAGGCCGACGGTCCGGTTGTTCACAGAACCCGCCCGGCCGTCGCTGGTTCGGTCTCACAGAACCGGTTTTCTTCGCCGACAGACCAGGCCGGATCGGACGACTCGTTCGGGTTGGATCTTCAACTCAGCCTCGCTCCGGCCGGGTTTTGAATCGTTTGGCCGTCTCTCCTTTTTCATTTTGAACCCTGTACATTTTTTATTTTATTTTATTTTTTTCTAATTCGGTTTGATTTTGATATTTTATTGCTTTTTTGCAAATTTCAACTTTTTATTTTTATCCCGGGCTTTAAATTGAACATAGTGAATCAACCCTCCTCTATCCTTTTTTCTTTGGAATTTATGTTAGAAAATTGTCATTATAATTTAAAGCATATATATATATTTGCATACATACCATAGCTATAATATTTAATATCATATCAAGAATATGACTATTTTAATCTTTTAAAAGAGTAAAATAAATGTTTTCATGCATTTAATATAATTTTTTTTATTTAGGAAGGATAAGGCAATTCTTATAATTTGAGTTTGCGATGACACGTCATTGTGGGAAACTACACGCTCAATCATACCGTGGGAAACTGGGCTCTCAACCACTATATGACGAATAAAATAGAGAGGCTTGTGTGGTAGATGGGTTCCCTGTATTTATTTCTAATTAGTCATAATTTTTAAAGATATAATTTTCATTAACTAAGAATAAATGAAGCAATAATTGAAAGGGGGTACTTATAGCATCCGAAGCAATGTTATTTACAAATTAAACACCTTCCATCCAATTTTCGAATTCTTACTCAAGTATCGAAATTCATGATAAAATCACAAACCTTGTAATTTTTTTTATATCAAATTCGTAATAATTTGATTGTGGCATGTATAAACACATTTATATTTTTAAAAAAAATGTCAGGACGAATCTCATGGTTGATGAGTAGCTCAAGAAGAAGATGCGACTAATTGAACATAGCCTTCGACGATTATTTTTTTGTTGAATATTGGCAAAAGAAGTGTCTTGTTTGAACAATCGGTGGAATGCGCCAGGAGACGCTCTCGCAAGGCTGTAATTGGCCTTCACGATGATGGATGGAGAACACTATTTTGGACTTGATATAGATCGAGTAAAGGCTCCCCAAATGATCCACAACTCTCATCGATAGAATTGATCCTCAGTATTATTAAATGCAATAATTTTGCAATTACCAAAAAATCTCATTGAAATGCTAATGATGAAGGGGCCAATATGTATTTTTGTAATGCTCGGATCTATGCCTATAAATAGGGTCTCATGTCATGAATAATAAACCAGGTAAATGTTTTATGATAAGTGAAGCTTTTGACACAGGTCACATGAAACTCCTGATCATGACATAGGCCCTTATTTGTAGAAAATAGTAAAAAAAAAACTATCATTTATTCATGACATGGGTCCTTTTTTATAGACACATGTCCCAGCATTATAAAAGTTCATATTAGCCCCCTCATTATTAACTTTTCAGGGGACTTTTTGGTAATTATCAAATTATTTGCATATAATAAGACTAGGGACTGATTCGATCGATGAGGATTGCCAATAGTACGGGTAGTCTTGATTCGATCATTATCTAGTTCGAAAGAATGCTCCCGATAGATCGTCTTGAAGACTGATTACCGTCTTGCTGAAGTTTCTCTTGACGCCTTCTATCAATCACTCGAACATGACGTTTCTTTTGCCTCTACAACAAATTCTTAACTCACTTTACTCTTTTTTCTCTCATTCTCTCGTCTCCAACTCTCGAGGCGCGCTCGTAAAAGATAATTTGGGATCTAACATATATATTGTGTTCTTCATTTTTTATTAAAGTTAAACTAGCGATATTATTTATTTGACATGAAAGGTTTGACTCCTATAAATATATAAGAATTGGGTGGTATGTATGTAAATGCCATTAAAATTAAATATTAACCATTTTTATAAGCCGATAAATATTATATGAATAGAGGGAGAGAGCTGAAAACCAAATCGCAGAGTAATTTTTTTTTTTTGGTCATGTTTTAATATTTATTTTTAAAATTAGTTTGGAAATATCAAAATTATTGAATTTGATATGGTTAGTAAAATAGATTAATTACATGCTTACCACCCAATTCCTATGTATTAACATATCCACCACTTAAATTTCAAATTTTACCAATAGGCCCCCATACTGAAAGCATAGGAATTAGATGGGCTTTACATGAGTTTGAGGAGCAAAGAGTCTCAATTATCCATGCAGCCAAGTGTTGATGTTTTTTTTTTGGGCCTTTGCATTCCTACCACCCAATTCCTATGTATTAGTTTATTAACCACCCAAATTTCAGTTTTTTTGCGAGGCGCTCGACGCAAGAGTGGTCAAGGAGGTTGTCAGGCATAGAACGAACTGAGGGAAAAAATATTCCATCCGAACGTCCGCACATCCAGACGGCTAATCACCGGCGGCCACGTCGCCCGCCGATGGGGTTTATGACAACATGACCGTCTGTGATTGGTCGTCCGGATGTACGGTGTTCGAACAAAGTTGAAGTAAAATGACTGTGATTAAGTTGTTGGGTTTGACTATATCATACATGACGATAAAGTAGCTCTTTTGGTTGTGCTACGTACGGGGGTTGGAGGTTGTTGCAGCATGTTTGATTTTAAGGGGTGAACATTTTGTTCGATGAACCTTGTTTTATCCATAGATATATCATGATCTTACTAACTCAGAGTAGAAGACGAAATCAAGTAGAGATGAGTAAAGAAACAAAAGCAAGAAGAGAGAAAAACTTGCTCGCTTTCGTGCTCAAGAGAGTGCATGGTAGAACTAAGGTTGTGATTGTGCCCTCCTTGACAATCAATGTTTAGGCAGCCTCATAGATCATATTGAAATAGTTTTGCATTTTATTATTAAAAATACTAAATACATAATACTACAAAACATATTTTTATTTTTATGTTGGAAGATAAATGGAATATAAACAACAAAAATTAAAATAAAAAATAAAAACATAAAAATGAGCTGAAATGGCCGCTAAGATGATAGCTATCTACTATGGTAATTAGTGATAGATTTTTGGGGTGCTTTGAATTTTAGAACAAGAACAAGCTATGATGGATTACTTGTGCAAATGTTAATTAAATAAGTTGGTATATATATATATATATATATATATATATATATATATATATATATATATATATATAT
>JXCR01129420.1:13281-27686 GCA_002079205.1 Phalaenopsis hybrid cultivar
CATTAAGCAAATGAGCCGAATATGAATAGTTTTTTTAAGCTCGAATTATAAATGAGCCGAACACAAACAACCCTTTGTTTATTATATATATATATATATATATAATTTTTATAAGAAATTATTATATATATTTATGTATAAGTTCAAATCACTGTAGCTTGTGTGGTCTTGTGGTCATATGTTTTTTATTACATAGAAATAATGCAAATTTGTATTAAACGTTTTGGATATATTTTTCTAAACTAATTAAAACAAACAAATTTTGATTCGAACAAGAACATATAAATTATGTCGAACACGAACACATCATTCACGAGCAATTTCAAACGTGAGTCAATTTCAAACATAATTAATTTTGAACTTGCCGAACACTAGCCAAACTTGATTTTGCTCAAGCTTGATTTTTTTTTCTTCCTACATTAGCTTTTGAAATTTATATGATAGAGTAAAGTCTTCTAATGGTGTATAGTCAATTTGTAAGAACTCTGCCCTTCATAATGTCATCTCAATGTCTAGTCCCAAGAAGTCCTCTTCTTTGCAAATCATGTGGTGAAAAATTCTTCCACCATTGAAGGCCTCTCCCTATTTGCCTTTAACATAATGTTATTGAATCTCTTTAGCCTGAATGTGGTCTTCTACCTCTGATTGAACCAGGCTTTTTCGATCTCTACTAGAGGTTGAGCAAGAGACATATACCCTTAACAAATTATTTTATGAACTTCACAACTCTCAAAGGTTTGTCATCACTTTATTATGGACCCTTCACACAAATTTTGTAATCTTTTCAACTTGTGGTGTACACCCATATTGAGAAACCTCTCTTATGTGACCTGCATGGAACTCAATCGGCCTTTCCAATGAGTTATTTTAAGTAGCCTTCAATGAACATTTTCATGGAAATTCTCTTGGTTAAGTGTTCTAAATAAACATGCCTTAGTTATACTTATATAATAGAAATACATGAACATTTATCTTTTCATTCTAAACTTAGATGAATGAATTACCATAAATAGCCTTACTGACTTATCCAATATCAAGGCCTTGTGAGTTTGCATATACTTAGGATATTTATATAGGCATATCAATCTTAAGATATATATCTCTCACCTATATCATATAAACTTGATAACATCACTTTTAAAGTATGGCTAAAGTGGTTAATTGTATTACTTACCCAAATAAGGTGGAAGACCAATTTATTGAGATTTTTTTTTAACACAAATGATAAATTATATGTTTCATTATTAATGTTTTATGTATGATGTAAAATATCATTCACTTATTTCCCTTTTCAACCCTTAGAACCTAATTTCTATGTTATTCAAGTCAGATACCATCTAGTGATATTTTGAGATTATTCCACACTGGTCTCGATCTTATGATTGGAAATTACAACTCGAACCAACATTGATTTAAATCCCTCTTTAAACCCTTGGGTCTATATTGAACCATGAACCTTCGAATCAACCCCCTTTTAAGCTGTGTAGCCTAGTTGATATATTGAGGATGAAACATTTTATTAGCTAAAAAAATCATTAGATTTGTGCTGACCAAGAGAGGGGGAGAGAGAACCAAGCTCAAAAAAATCCTCCTTTTATTCACAAATTTACTCTCCATTTATATGGGAAGGAAGGCCAAAAATAGATCTCTATTCAACTCTCGTCCAAGGTCAACCATTCCAACATTCTAGTACCACCAAAGAGCTTATAATGTCCATATCTTAAACAATATGCTTTTTTTTTTACAATTAGCTCAATATACATTTAAATATGCCACATCCACCCAAATTTGGCCCTACGTGTACAATTTTATTACCATTTTCTTATGGATGCCGGCAGGTTAAAGCCTCAATCTTTCGTGTTCTTGACAAATGCTGCTGCTGGCTTCTCCCGGCCATAGCTTGCCGACTAGAACAGTTCAATTTCACAATTTATTGAAATAAACTATCTCACCCGTCGTTCTCACTCGCCGGCCACCGGCTGCAATTTCTTCTGCATCGTCTTCCCTTAAAAAAACCAAATTTGAATAAGAGAGGGAACAGAGCAAGATCTTCTCCCATGGCAGAACCGCCCCCCTTCCTGCGAGGTCCAATGTACTCCACCTACTCTGAGCTCAGAGAATGGAAGCTCCGGATGAAAAAGGCCGGTCTGAACCCTGCAACTCCAATCCCCGTACAAGCGAAACAGTCCGCCGCCGGAAGCTCGAGTGGAGAGCAAGCCGTCGAATTCAGGAAGGAGAACAGAAAGGCGTCTCCTTTGGTGAACAAGCGCTTCGAGCCGTCGAAAATGGCTCCGCCGCCGACGGAGATGAGGAGGGCGGGGAGCGTAACGGCGGGGAAGAGGGAGGAGAAGGGAGGCGGAGTGCCTCGCGGTGGCAGTGTACGTGCTGATGATCTAGCTGTTATGAGAAATTTCTGCAGCTATCAGGAACAGGGGACGAGGAATGTGGAGGACAGGAAGGGAGGGAGGGAGGAGAGGAAGGGGATATTTGGGAAGACCTTTACTGGTTTCCGGCGATCGACGGCGAAAGCCGCCGGCTGGTTAGGATGAGGGATTCGTTCTGTTTGGTGTTTTCATTGCGGCTTTGACTGGGTTGGAATCCATGTATACTGTAATACCTTCTTGCTGAATAATTGTTTCAGTCTGTTCTGCATGTTTTACAGTAAATCGAATTTCAGTTGGCCCAAGAAGAAAAATCATAATATTTATGATCAAAATATCAAAGAAAGAAAAATTATTGAAATTATTTTAGTGGAAAAAAAATTTACTTTTTTTTTTTAGATTTGCAAATTTATAATTTGCACTTAGTTGTTCTCTGATATATTATATTTTGCTATTCATTTTTTTCTCATTATTTTTTTTTATTTTTGACTTATGATAAGCAATTAATATTTTGTTTTGGTGTGCTTGTTAGGCTGATTGAATGCCTTACTTTTGATATGGGCACTAATGGGTGAATATTGAATCATCTTATTGATATGATTAGTGAATGTAATCTAATACATAAAATTTTCATGAGTTTCCAATTACATCATTTAAGTTATGAGCCAGATTAGATAGAATCATTTCTTTTTCCCCATTTCAATATATTTTTTCCTCCACCCACACAACCCATATCACCCAAATCTCAAATTATTAAAATGACAAGTTATACCATATTAGTAAAAGAACTAAGTTAAGAGCAATTTAATAATGAGTAAGAGCTTAAACCTGAATTGTCATCGATAGTTTCAATCAACAGAGACATACAATACAATTTTTTTTGCAATCAAACAGTAATGAGAATTGATGCTATCTTTGAAGTATTAGGAGAGCAAAGCAATGAAGATAAAAATATCACAAAATCCCACCTATTTGCTTTGTTTTTGAGAGCCGCAAAAGACGACAGTTTATAGGTTCAATCGAAGGTGTGAATGTTCTCTTAAACCTTAAATCATTAGCTAATAACATCCAAAGCTATCCTCTAGACATTCAGAAACAAAAAAGAAAGTTCGACAATTTCACTGAAGCTAACATCTTTGCTAATCATGCAGACTCATTGAGAAGGATGCTACAGGTGGTTTGTTGTTTCTATTAGAGACATTAATAGATGTAGAAGGAAGGGAAGAAGAAAAGGTTTGTGTGAGAGAGTAATTGTGGATGTTGTCTCTATGTAGGATGGGAGGAGAGGTTGTCTGATTTGTGAATTCATGCAACAACCTCTTTAGCTAAATTATTTTAGTGGTAGTTGAATCTATAATTTTGTATTCAACTCGGGTAGAAGATCTTGCATTTGCTGATTGTTTCTTCGTTGACCACGAAATGAGATTGGGGCCTAGATAGTTGCATAATCCAGAGATAGATTTTTTGTCATTGAATTATGCAACCCAATCGGCATCTGCATGTGCACTTAAAAGCAATGGCCCAGTGGTAATAGGTAATCCATAAGTAATTGTGTCTTTTAAATTAATGAGCAATCATTTTAATTGTTGATAATGATATGTATATGGTTGATGCATGTATTGACTAAGATGCCTTTCAACAAACATAATATTATGGCTCGTAATGGTAAGATATTGAAGTGATCCAATGATCTTTTTGTAACGATTTGGATCAGACAAAGGAATAGAAGAGTCGTTTGAGGATGGAGTTTTTGCAGGAAGAGGTGTGGAAACTGGTTTGGCATCAACCATGCCAACGGTATGAAGGAGATCATTGAGACATATTGTTTGATTGAAAAATTATCCATTTGAATTTTGTTGCATATGCATACCTAGAAAATGGGAGATAAGTTCAAGTTGTTTTTAGATTAAAGTTCATTCTAAGGGTATGAATTTATTTGGTATAGCAGAGATGAATTTCATGTTATTAAAATATCATCAACATAAATTAGTAAATAAATATGGATATGACTATGATTATAAATTAATAGAGATGGATGAACCGTGTTAAGAGTAAATTGTTGGGTGTAGAGAAAGTTATAAAATGTGGAGTATTACTGACGTGGAGCATGTTCAAGTTCATAAATAGTTTTTTTTTAGTTTACAAATGTAATGAGGATAGATGGAATTAGTGAAGCCTAGTGTTTGAGTCATATCAACATTGTCATTAAGTTTCTCATATAGAAAGGCATTGAAAACTTCTAGTTGTTGGATTCCCCATTATTTCTTGGTGGCAAGAGTAATGAGAAGATGAATTGTGGGAAATTTGGCAACCTGAATGAAGGTTTCAGTGTAGTCTATGTTGTGATGTTGTTTGAAACCTTAGACAGCAAGGTGGACCTTATAGCAAACTATAAACTATCAACATGATATTTAATTTTATAGGTTCACTTGCAGCCTAAAATGTTTTGAGTGGTGGTAGATGGCACGGGATCCCAAGTACCTTGTTGTTACAAGGCCATGAATTCCTCAAACATGGCATTTCTCGAATGTGAAATTATTACATCTTGAGTGTAAGAGGTGGGAGTGTTGTTATTCTGAATAATATGTTGAAGGTCTATAATTTTTTTAGGTCTTATGCTACTAGTTTGGTCATTGATGACCATGTGATGTTGTTTGAGGTTAGGTAACAAGAGAGCAGGTAAGGTTGGTTGTTCCTTAAAGGGAGACATATGAAGAGAATGGGTAGAGTTGTTACTAGGAAGGTTGTGGGTGGGAGAGGAAGGAAGTAAGGATGGGGAGGTTGGTGGAGAGGCTGGTTTAATGACATTGGGTGCTCGTGATGTGTTGGAAAGTGTGGATGTAGGGATAAGAAGGGATGGGAGTGTATAATTGGGTTTACTGTAGGAGGAGGTTGGATGGGTATTTGAGGTGACAATAAGGAAAAGTTTCTGCATCAAAAACAACATGACGAGAAATAAAGATCTTATTAGCCTGTGGTGAGGCCTATAACCCAGAAATATATAAAAAAAGGCTTTGTAAGAGAAATTTTCTAATAACATTCTCTGATTGCCATGGATAATATATGCACCCAAAGGTACGAAGGTGATGATATTCAGGTAGAGTGTTATAGAGAAGTTGGAAGGGAGATAAATTATTGATAATGATAGATGAGAGTCTATTGATAAGATAGTTTGTTGTTTGGATGACATCCGTAAGAAAATGAATGAGAAGGTTAGCAAAATTAAGTAAGGTGCGTGTGATCTCTACAATATGTCTATTTTTTCTTTCAGTATGGAGTATATGCCCAACTATTTTTCTTTTGAATGTCATTTTTGTTTAATTAGGTTGTTAAAGCATATGAAGTGTATTCTCCTCCTCCATCTATTCTTAAATTTTTGATATTATCTTGGAAAATAGTTTTAAGCATTTCATGTAGATAGATAAATTGTTTGGTGGTTTCAGATTTATGTTGTAGAGGGAAGCACCAACAAAAGCTGGAAAACATCAATGGAGGTTATGTAATATTTATAGCCTCCAATCTCGGTATGGGGGAATGGTCCTCAAATATTTGAATGAAGCATTTCTAAGAGATTATAAGTAGTATTGTTGTGAGAAAAAGAAAGTTTATGGCTTTTATTTTTAACACAATTAGTACGTGTTTTGAAAGAATTAGAGATATTGAGTTGGGGGGTGAGTGTGAGCAATGTTGTTAAGCAATCTTTTGTTGGGATGTCCCAATCGTTGGTTCCATAAGCAGATACTTTTCATGTTGTGAAGAGCTGTGAGAGGTTATGACCCTCGATGAACTTTCCCAGAAAGAAGTAACTTCTTGGTTGCTAGATCTTAAATATAAAATTTATTAGCATGGAATATAACTTGAAAATTATTATCATGTGTGAGTTTGTGAATCAAAACTAGGTTATGTGATATTTGAGGTGTTCGAAACAAAGGGGGAAAAATTAGCTTATTGTCTGGTGTGGGGAGTATACCATTGCTGACATGTGAAATAGCAGTGTGTTGGCTATTACCTACGACTACCTGTTTTGTTTCTGCATAGGTAGTTGGTTGTTGCACATTTTCTATATGTCGTGTGATGTGTACAATAGCTCATGTATCCAAGATTCATTCTTGGTTGTGGGTTCGAATTTGACAGTTGAGAGATTGTGTTGGAGTTGTTGCCATATACTTGTCTTGTGCCAATAGAGCTGAGCTGAGTGACCCTTTTTGTTGCATATTTGACATATGGTGTTGATTATTGTTTTGAGCATATTGCTTGTAATACTGTGGTTATTGTTGATGAAATTTCAGTTTGGTGTAGAGTTCTTGAAAAATGTTATGGTGGTTTGATATCCTTCTTTGCTTTTATATGCTACTAGGGCTGATCGTCGAGTGATTTTATTGTTTTTCTTGAAGATAGTTGCATTCCCCACCATGTAGCAAGGAGTAAAACTCTTCCAATCTAAGGGGATTTAGTTTGGTTATAATGGTTGTTTTAAAACCTTGACAACTTGGTGGAAGGCCATTCAAAGTGTACATAATTATGTCTTCATTTTCTATTTTATAACATGTAGCCACAATATTGTCCACTAGATTCTTGATAAGGGTAAGGTATTGGGTCATGGACTTGGATCCCATATTGATATTGTGGATTTCATTTTTCAGGTGGATGACTCGAGATATGTTGGTAGACTCAGTGTGGTTGAGATGAAAAATGTGGGGTAAAATAGATGGAGAAATAATGGAGAAAATCGTTGCTGCTAGGTTTCTATCAGGTAGTTATCATAACAGATATTCTTGGTTTTCAACAATGGTCCCATGTTCATCTTGAATGAATTTTGGGGGAATTGGGAAGGTGCTGTCTAAAAAAGACTCGTATCTAGATATTTATACCTTCCATACCATGTAGTTTTCTTGTCTTGATGTGAGACACCAAGAATTTAAGAGGATTTGATATGCTGATTTCTTTTATCTTATGGAGAATTTGTAATTGATATGCAGATGTACAGGAGTTGGATTTCGTTCTGGCTGATGAGCAAGATGACTCTGATCCCATGAGAAGCATAGCGGGAATAAACATAAATAAAAAAAAAGAGAGCAGAAGAAGCAGAGATGCAGGCCTGAAGAAAGACAAGTAACCAGAATTTATTTTATTTCATTACATTCAGTGATTCATAACACTGAATACATACCCGTATACATAACGAAAAGTAATGGCAAACTAGTAAATAAATCTAATGGTAAATAAGTCAGGGTGCCCCTTCAAGACTTTAATATAAATATGTGAATAATCCACGTAATCCTTAATACTATCATGAGAGCAAACTGGATGGACAAGAAACAAGGCTTGACGATGAGATAAAACCGGACGAGAAAGTAACGATACTTGATAATCTCTTTACATCCTCCTAGGGCCCGTTTGGGGAAGCTTAATAGGTGCTGAAAATGTCACTGTTGTGTCTGAATTCCGCGTTTCGCTCTGATTATTCGCCTCTGATTATCTCCGCCGCTCATAATCATGATTATGAAATTCCTTAATACCCGCCGAAGCGGGATGGAGGCCGCGTCCCAAGTATTCTTATCGCGTTAGAGTGAAAAATTCCAGAGGTGCCCTTGTCTACTCTCCCTCACGCATATATATATATATATATATATACACACACAAATATGAAATAATATAAACACCTTTTCCTAGTCGCGTATCCTTTGTGACGAGTCTAATCGTTGTCTTGTCAACAAAAAGCAACACTTTTTCTTCTTAACAATACGATCTTTAATGATAGGACGGTTATGCTTAACAGCAAACACCAAATATGCTTAATGCCACACCCATCAGCTGGCTTTTGCATTTAAAAAAATGCCTGTGGCCCTTTTACAATCATAGAAAAAACAATCTCAGTCATTAGATTTTTGTAACTCTAAAATGGGAAAAAAAAATATTGCACATGTCTTAGAAGTAATGTGCGTAGCTAATGAAATCACGTCACGACATCCCGAACGATAGGAAAAAAAACGGCGCAGTAACACAGGGAATATTCCCCTTTGTGTTATTCATATGTTATTACGTGTTATTCATGTGTTATTGAGTGTTATTCATGTATTGTTGGTGTTATTGTGTTATTATAACATCAATAATATTCTCAGTATACAATAACACATAAATAACACACAATAACACATGAATAACACGGAGAATATTCTCGACAGAGAAAAAAACGGAGCAGTAACTCGGGGGAATATTCTCCCCCGTGTTATGCATGTGTTATTGTGTGTCATTCAAGTGTTATTGATGTGTTATTCTGTTATTATAACATCAGGAATATTCTCATGACATAATAACACATAAATAACACACAATAACACATGAATAACACGGGGGGAATATTCTCCGAGTTACTGCACCATTTTTTTTCTCTGTCTCGCGTGGTGTCGTGGCGTGATTTCATTGACTACGCACGTTACTCTACGTGCGTAGTACTGATGTAATATTTTTTTCATAAAATGTAGCAAATATAATGTGCAACAGTATATCCGTACACTAGTTGAGATGTGTCATCCTATACAAAAAAAAAATAAAAATAAATGTAAGCTACCTCTTGCGATTTATCAACAAGTCATTTTCTTCTCTTCAGCCCCTTTCGGTGGCTTGAAGATATTGTCCGAATGTAACTTACGTTTAGATTTTGGACGTAATATTTTTCCCATCCTATAATGTACAGTGACATGATATTATCTGAACCGTTGTCCGAACAACAACTACTTGACTTAAAAATTTGCAAATTATCCAAAGCATGTTGGTTGAGAATATAAATTTTCACTATGAAGTCGTGAGCACGAATCACACAAATTATCTTTTTAGACTCGTATCTTTTGAAAAAAATCAAAATTTATGTATCGCTTCCTATAAAACATCATGTATTAAATTTCCTCAATTTTGTACCACTCAAATCTTATGTTTTAACATGTCTAACATGAAAATTTTAATATTTACAAACATACTCAAGTTTTTGATATTATATAGAAAATATCACTCTTAATAAATCTTTAAATATGAAATAAAAAAAATGTGATGAATTTAGATGTCAAACTTTGAGCGTTAGATATATAAATATATAAAAATTGTGACGTATGGTGTAAATTTCCCCTTTTTTTAAATTATTACTACTAAGGAAATATTTCACTCACTTGAGATATTATAATCTACTGCTGAGGGCCAAGGCCACCAGCTATAACTAAATTTAATTTTTCAAGTTGAATTGCTCATAGCCTCTTTCAAATTTTAATAAATTGTTATGAAGAGGGGGCTCATAGCCTCGTACCCTAAACCCAAGATGTTAACCTGAACGACCTTTCGAGACTGCAGTAAACGTTGCTTCCCAGCTTGGAAAAAGTTGTGGAAGATTGCATGTCTGAATAAGTTACAAGAAGACAAACACACAACAACCATTCCCGAGATGTTGATGTAACTGATATTTCGAGATTACAGTGAATGTTCCTCACATTGAAGAATATTTCAGAGATTATCTTCAAAATGCAAAGGAGGTTCCTTCACTAGTTGAATGATGTATTATTGGGAAATGAAGTAGAGGCTCGATCTCTCAGAGTTGAAGACAACAGGGAACAGTGCTTTGTTTTCTATTGAAGGCATCAAACTGATGTGTGTTAGAAGAATCACAGTCGTAGAGTAACAAATTATCGTCTTAGCGTTACACAAAGGTTCAACATACACTCCGATAAAAAAAAAAACCAGTAGAGACACTAGATGTTCTTATGTGGAAAATCCGAAAAGAGAAAAGATCATGCAACATAGATAAGTTAAATATATTCACTATAAATAAAGATCACAAGTTTCTCTTGTCTCACTGACAGAAAGGTTTACACAGTCTCCGGAGCTACAACGTTGATGAGCGGAGGTACTTGTCACAAGAAATGAGCGAGGATTAATAATGATCAGCGATAGCCGACAAGTGGTGGTTGACGGTGGTCGGTGGTTGGTTGTGCTCAATGGTGACATGAATGATTCTAGACTTCGACTCTTTCTCAAAGCTTCAAGATCTTCCTCAGATCTCAAGCTTCCTCTCCCCTCTTTCATGAGAGAGGTAGAATTTTATTTATAGAGTTTCAAGTGCAATTAAGAATCATTTTGATTAGATGGTCTAGAGAGGTTCCCTCGATCTGACGGTGTTGATAGGCATTTAAAAACAAAATTGAGTGATCTAGGGATTCTTGGATTCGTCTTGTTGAGACACTCCATTTGACTATGAACTTTTCATATCCAACATCTTTTTTATTTTTCAAATGTGTCCAGAAAACTTCTAAACATGGTTTTACGGCTTGATCAAGGATCAATTTGGTTTAGATTTTATCAATGTTGGTACCATTGGGTTTGTCTCGCCGAGCGAGTCAATTTGACTTTAAGTTTGCTAAAATCAGAGCTTTTGATGACTCTTAATTGAAGTTTGAATGTTTACTGCTCCAAAAGTTACATCGAGATCTGTGTCATGCATCGAGATATGTGTTAGATGATGAAAATTTGTTGATAACATATATTAGAATTTTATATTTCGGACACGCTACGAGATGATGGGTGACACATGAAACTTGACCAAGGCTGGAAGCTAGCGGTGTGGCGTCACACCACACTTTTGAGTGTTTGACAAAATTGTGTTTTGCGTGCTCTTTCAAAAGATTGTTTTGATAAGTTTTGTTTTGTTACCTGATCAGACTAAGTGTGGTGATTGTCAGAAAGCTGCGATCAGATTTTTTGTAAATAAAATAAATTTGTAATAACTGCCACAACTTTTTGAACAGTAACTTCTTCTGCAACAGTTTCACAACTACCCAGTCAAACAACTATGGTTGTCCCAAATAGACTCTAAGTGATTTTCGTAAATGATAGATGTGAGGGAAGCATAAGCTTTTTGATACATTATATTCTGCAAAATTAATTTTTGTTGGATTCTCTTTTTAACTACACATGATCTAATCTGCCAACATTTGACTAGGTATTACCTTGTGGATAACATTTATCTAGCACAAGAAATGACGCTTCATACTTATCTTTTATGAGAATTAAATGAGTTAAACAAAATATCAACTAAGTACTAGACCAGTGTCTTTTTCCTTGTGTTTTTCTCCACTTTGATAATCTAAGATAAAATAATCATATAGGTAGACCTCATGAAAATTTGAGTTAACCTTAGGATGTTGAGAGAAGATGTTGAGAAATTAGATCGAAGAAAAATAGGAATCGACACAAATCCAGAAGAACACGCAGAAATTTACGAGGTTCGGTCAATGAAAAGACGACAATCCAAAACAGCGATCGAAGCAATGAAAACACGACGACCAAAACAATAAGTTTAAGTGAGAATTCAAAATTTAAAGCCACTTATGGTCAAAACAAAAGCCAAGGTCAATATGACTCAACTTGAAGAGGGGGGCTCGAGCAGATGTTTCATTTCAATTTTGGTCTTTCTGCACCATATTTAGATCTGCCCCTTCTGTGATCCGCAATTCCCAGCAAATCCTTGACTCCCCGACTACAATGGGATTTCACACCTGGCGAATCTTTCACTCTACCTCCTCTTACTAAGACTATAGAATGTTCCTGCGAATTATGATCTTCGACTGGAATGTGAGCAAATATATCATGTCGATTGCTCAACCGTCACGATGGAGGTTATTGTTGCAATGATGTGTCAAAGTTGGCTGACACTAATTGTGATTGAAAAATAAAAAAAAAGATGATCCAAGAGTCCTTTAAGTTGGCTTATTTGCGATATAGGTGACAATTATAGTTCAATTGGAGTGTGAAGTTGGTGAAGGTCTTCCCCTTTTAAGCACAAGGAGGAAGTAGATGTGCAAGCCCTACGTTTAGATTTAAGAAGTGACACCAAAAAATTTACAGGCTCTAGCACAAATCTTAATGCATTTTGAATTAGATAATTTTTTTAGCATCAAATTTAAGTTCATCTATGCTCTAATTTGAACAAATTTATAGCGAAACTGAACATCTTAACAATACGAACCTAATGACATAAAAATAACTTAAAAAACATTGATCAAGCACTTGAAGCATGATTAGAAGCTTTAAATTATTAGTTAAAATGTTAAATAATCTCTAAATTTGACATGCTTATAGTCAAATTTAGTTAGGGTTTTAAGGTAAATGACATAAGATTATTCAACTATATGATTGTTACGACATTTAAATACTAAAAGAATGACCTACAATTAAAAGAATTAAAAATGACCGTCCAATGGAGCCTTTTGAAAATTTTGGCCAATTTTACCAAAATATTGCTCTACAAAATTATGAATAAACCCACTTTCTCCACATGAAAGAAAGTGAGGAGATTGAGTCAAAATTTGTTTTGCCTAATTTGTCTTTGACGATGGATATATCGTATAAATATTTCTTTTGGGAAAAATAAATGGCATCAATTAAATATTATCAATAAAATTGGAAGATTTGTTCAAATTTATTATACAAATATTTTTATTAAACTTCTCCCAGCAAACTTTTTCCTTAAATTTTCTTTTAAAGGCTGGATTTGACGAGGAGATTTGGACCCTATTTAAAGGTCGTTTCTGCGGTTTATGCATTTCAGAACAGAAAAAGTCGTGTTTGGGAACTTTTTATTCTCATGCATTTCACAGGTGGAGGGGTGTATTTGGTTGAAAGCTGAAACAGAAGGATGAGAGTGCGTTCCACAACTGGAGCTCCGTTGAGAGGGGCTTTTAACGTCGATGCCCCTTCGAATTTCAGGTAATCCCATTCCTATATCTTTGCATATACCCTTCACCTCTCTCCTCGTTTGTCACCTGTGTCTTTAGGGTTGAAACACGGTTTTGCTTCTCTCTCTCTCTGTTGCCGGTGACGTCGATTTGCGGTTTATTTGCTGTCAATCATTGTAATTCTCTTTTTTTTTTTGTGAAATGTTTTTTTGTGCTTGTTCTTCATATGCATCCAGCAGAATTTGATTGTCAATTTGTTTGTTTGTTCCTATGCATATGTGTATACTGACATTTTAAGGGGAGACTTCTCAACATCTTTTCATTTTTTTATTTTTGTTATAATATTTTGCTAATGAGATTGCACATGTTTTAATGCAAAATTTAAGCTTATAGAGCATATAAGTTAGCATTATCTAAAGTTATCCTAATCAACCAGTAGAATTAATCGAGTGAAATATATATGAGCATTATACATTGTTTATTTCAGAATTCTTTGTGGACTTGTTCTACATATGTTTACACTGTTGTTAATTGGTCGATTTTTTTACATTTGCCTCCTCTATAGAGTTGAGTAACATTTGAGTAGAGAATGTTTAACACTGCTTACTTTTTTTAGTATACGAGATAGTTTTATAAATGGAATTGTGTATGCCTTAATGCAGAGTTGAAGTTCACATGAAAGATTATTTAACAAAATATATAGCTATCTTGATCAACCAGCAGAAGCAGTGGAACAAATATATATGAGCATTATTTATCTGTTTTTTAAGAAATTCTTTATTTAGTATATAAAATACTTTTACAAATGGAATTGCATATGCTTTCATGCAAACTTGTAGTTTGCATGATAGATAAGCTAAAACATTTATACTTATTTGGATCAACCAATAAAAGCTATGAAATGACATATATATGAGCATTATTCACTTGTTTCCTTAAGAATTCATTTTTTAAGTATCTGAGAGGCCTTTATAAATGAAATTACATATGTTTTGATGTAAAGTTGAACATCGCATGATGATAGATAAGTTTGCAACATATATCCCTATCTTGATCATCCAATAAAAGATATGTAATGAAATATATATACATATATATTTATATATATATGTATGTATATATGTATATATGTATAGATATGTATGTATATATGTATATATGTATATATGTATATATGTATAGATATATGTATGTATATATGTATAGATATATATATCTATATATATATACATATATGTATGTATATATGTATAGATATATATATCTATATATATATACATATATATATATATATATATATATATAT
>JXCR01129420.1:28216-72292 GCA_002079205.1 Phalaenopsis hybrid cultivar
ATATATATATATATATATATAAAAGTATTGTATATATGCTTCTTTAAGAACTTTTTGTGAACTTCTACTACACATGCATGCACTGATTTTACTATGTCGATTTTCTTGATGCTGTCTTCTCCTGAGTCTGGAGTAAGATTTTGGAGGGAGAATGTTGAGCACTGCTTCCTATTTTTAGTCTCCTCGAGACTTTTATAAATAAAATTACATATGTTTTATTGTAAAGTTGAAGTTTGCACGATAGATAAGTTATCAACATCTATACATATTCTGATCAAACAACAAAAGCTATAGAATAAAGTATATGTGAGCATTGTTCATTTGTTTCTTTAATAAATTTTTTTATGTTTTTTTTTTTTTGCTTGGAGATATAAGCACTGTTTTACAGTTTCTTAGAGAAGTTTTGTTGGTCAATTTGCTTGCTCTTGCCACCTCCTTAATGTAGAGTAACATTTTTGGGGAGAACGTTGAGTACTATATTATTTTTTTTAGATTTTTTGAGACATTTATAAATGAAGTTGCATATGTATTAATACAAAGTTGAAATTTGTATGATATATAAGTTACCGACATCCTTACCTATTTTGACCAACTAGTAAAAATTATGAAATAAAATATATATGAACATTGTTAATCTGTTTATTTCAAATTTTTTTTAGTCTTTTTCATAGTTATATGAGCACTGTTTTACTGTTTTTCTCTGGGAAATTTTGTTGGTCAAAGTGATTGCTTTTACCTCATCCTTAATGTAGAGTAATATTTTGAGGGGATAGTGTTGAACACTCATTACTTTTTTTTTAGTTTTTCTGAGACTTCTATAAATGGAATTGCATATGCTTTGTTGCAAAGTTGATGTTTGCATGACAGATAAGTTAGCAATATCTTTACCTGCTTTGATCAACCAGTAGAAGCAGTGGAATGAAATATATAAGCATTGTTAATCTGTTTATTTAAAAAAAAATTGTAGCTATATGAACACTGTTTTATAGTTTCTGAGAAATTTTGTTGGCCGAATTGCTTGCACTTGCCTCCTCATCAGTATAGAGTAACATTTTGGGGGAGAATGTTGAACTATTTCATTTTTTTAGTTTTTACGAGACTAATATAAATTGAATTGCATACACATTATTGCAAAGTTAAATTTTGCATGATTGATAAGTTGGTAGCATCTTCACATATTTTGATCAATCAATATAAGCTATGTAATGAAATATATATGAGCATTATTAATTTGCTAATTTCAGAAATTTTAGTATGCATGTTCTGCATATATATATCAACATTGTTTTACAATTTCTATAGGAAATTTTGTTGGTCAATTTGCCTCTTTAGAGAAAGTTCTTGCCCTCCCTTTTGTGTAGAATAACATTTTGGGAGGTGGCTGTTGAGCATTGCTTCATTTTTTAAGTATTAATACATTTTTATGAAATAAAACATATGTGATTATGTTTTGATCTAAAGTTGAAGTTTGCATGAGAGATAAATTAACAATATCTATCCTTAATACACTTATTGCTGATTAGCGTAGTTGTCCACATAATTGTAATATATATATATATATATATATATATATATATNGCTCACTTACCTCCCACCTACCACTCTCTTGCTTCTATAAATAGAGAGGGTGTGAGGCTTAGGAGAGCAAGAGAGATCTTAAGCTACCACAAAGGAAAGGAGAGAATAGCTTATAGAGTTAGAGGGGAGAAGATATCTTAAGCTACCACAAAGGAGGAGATAATAGCTATAGAGTTAGAGAGGAAGGGAAGAGATCTTAAGCTACCACAAAGGAAGAGAGAATAGCTAGAGAGCTAGAGAGGAGGAGAGAGAGATCTTAAGCTACTACAAAGGAGGAGAGAATAGCTAGAGAGCTAGAGAGGAGGAGAGCGGAGAGCAAGGGATGAGATCTTAAGCTACCACAAAGGAGGAGAGAATAGCTAGAGAGCTAGAGAGGAGGAGAGCATTTTGAGGTCTTGTATCAATGTGTCGCTTGAGAGGGAGGCCATAGAAGGAAGATGAGGACTCATCTCTATGCATAAGCTATGTATTCTCCATTTATTTTGTCTTAGTGAACAATTTGATTGATTCCCTCCTGTGGACGTAGATCCAGTTGGATCGAACCACGTAAACGATCTGTTTTGATTTGTATTTTTACGTTTCATTTCTATGCCAGAAAGTACATATCTCATAACAATTGGCACCGTCTGTGGGAAGATCCATACTTCTTGGCTAGAGGTGTCCGCGTAAAGGTGTTCGCGACCAGAGTTCGACATTCACGAACAGAGGAGTAAGCGGATCACGTCGCAGGTAGCCGAATCGCGACAGATTCGGTGAGCAGTGGAAGCTTTGATTGACTGGATTCGCACTGCAGGTTGTGCGGTTCGGCGAGACAGAAGAGGAATAGTTCACGAGCGAGGGCCAAAAAATTGCGACAGGCTGCCAACAAAGGATTTGGAGCAGGAGTTCGGTCTTGCGAGCAGCTCGACCAGAGGGAAGAGGCGGAGATCACGCAGAGAAGGGTTCGGCGAGTTCCCTGTTTGAGAGTTCGCAAAGCAGGAGGACCTGAGCAGTTTAGCGAGGCGCGACGGCTCTGGAGAGGCAGTTATTCTCGTGCGAGAGCTAGAGGAGGAATTCCTGATTTGTTCCACTGGACCCAGAGAAGTGCCTGTGGGAAGGAGGCACGAGCACATAACAAGAAGTTTTCTCCGGTGAACTGGTGTGATCTCTGCTAGAAGGGATCAGAGCTCTCAGTTCGGTTGACGAAGGCAGTGGATTTCATGGGGAGAGGGTAAGAAATTTGGTGAGAATATTCTTGGACAACAAGGCGTTAAAAGGCAAGCTTAGGCTGAAAATTTTTGGTTGTTATACAATAGTACAATATTTTGGTGATTTCAGTCTAGTTCTTCGAAGGGCAGCAGATAGAATTCATTGGAAGAAATCCTAGCCACAACAACGAGTTCCGCCAAATTCGACATTGAAAAATTCAACGAGAAGAACGACTTCGACCTATGGAGAGTAAAGATGAGAGCTCTACTGGTTCAACAGGGTGTTGCAGAAGCCTTGCAAGGGTCGACGACATTGCTGACCGACATGACCGAGAAGGAGAAGATCATTATGCTGGACAAGGCTCACAGATTGATAATCCTGAGCTTGGGCGACAAAGTTCTGAGGGAGGTGTCGAGAGAGACAACGGCTCAAGCACTTTGAGCCAAACTCGAGGTACTCTACCTGACAAAGTCTCTGGCTAATAGGCTTTTCTGAAGCAGCATCTATACCCCTTCAAAGTGCATGAAGACAAATCCGTCTCAGAGCAGATTGAAGAGTTTAACAAGATCATCGATGACATCGAGAACATCGACGTCAAGATGGACGGTGAGGACAAGACACTGTTGTTGTTATACTCTATTACTAAGAGCTACGAGCATTTCAAAGATGTGATGCTCTATGGAAGGGTGCAGACTATTACTCTAGAGGAGGTTCAATATCTGATTAGAGCTAAAGAACTTCAGAGGAAGCATGACAGGGACAAGGAAGTCAACAGAGACAATCTTATTGTCAGAGGAAGATCAGACAGGAAAGATTCAAGAAATGGCCACTACAGATCAAGGTCAAGCAAGGATGGTGGGAATCAATCATCAAGAAGATCTTTCAAGTGCTATCATTGTCACAAAGACAGTCATTTTAAGAGAAACTGCCCAGAAAGGAAGAATAAGTACCAAGAAGAGCCAGAATAATTAGGAGAAGCAAGCGTAGCCTCTGATGACTACGATTCTGCTGAGGCCTTGGTGATCACAGAATCTGTAACCAGTAATGAGTGGATCCTTGACTTAGGATGTTCTTTCCATATGTGTTCTCATAAAGACTGGTTCGAGACACTTCAACAGAAAAATGATGGGTCTGTTCTACTGGGAGACAATAAAGCTCACAGGATTGTTGGAAGTGGATCAATCAGGATAAGAATGTTTGATGGAGTTGAACGAGTATTGAAAAATGTCAGGTACGTACCAGAGCTCAAAAGAAATCTGATTTTTTTAAGTACGCTGGAGTCAAGCGGATGCTCGTTCAACGCAGAGAATGACTGCATCAGAGCAACCATAGGTCCTCGTGTCGTTATACAAGGAGTCAGGAAAAAGGGGTTGTACTCTCTTATCAGAAGAACCGTGATTGCTAAGTCCATGTACTGTTTGGACTTAGCAAACTCAAGCAAGGGTTGAGGGCCCCTCAGGGGCCAGGTGGAGGGAATCTTTACTTCGAAGCTTCTCAATTGAGGGTCAAGGTGGAGAATTGTTATTTTGACCCCTAATTATTGAACTAAGGTAAAATGACACTTTTGTAATGTAGTACCGCTCACCTACCACATCTCACCTACCGCTCACTTACCTCCCACCTACCACTCACTTGCTTCTATAAATAGAGATGGTTTGAGGCTTAGGAGAGTAAGGGAAGAGATCTTAAGCTACCACAAAGAATGAGAGAATAACTATAGAGCTAGAGAGAAGGAGAACATATTGAAGCCTCGTATCAATGTGTCGCTTGAGAGGGAGGCCATAGAAGGAAGATGAGAGCTCATTTCTATGCATAAGCCATGTATTCTCCATTTCTTTTGCCTTAGTGAACTATTTGATTGATTCCCTCCCGTGGACGTAGATCCAATTGGATCGAATCACATAAACGATCTGTGTTTGCTTGTGTTCTTTGCGTTTCATTTCTATGCCAAGAAGTAAATATCTCACAACAATTTTTTTAGAAAATTGATATCAATAATATTTTAGTTTGTGACAGTGTAAAAAAGTAATATTCTACTGTAAATTTATTAATACAAAAATTAGAGTGGTTTGCACGTAAATCCTTGATTGATACCAATTTAAAATTTTTCCGTTATCTTCCGCATCAAATTTTTATAAAAAATATCTTATTATAAATATTAAAAAAATATTTAAAACATAAAAAAAGGGAATAATCTATTTAATCAATATCCAATTTAGTGAATATGACTTTCAAAATTATTTAATTTATTTTAAGATAACTAAATAAAAAAATTTAAAATATAATAATAAAAATAAATAAAATATTTGTGTTAAGTTTTTAATAAAATTTCATATTTTTAAAATATAAATTTGAAAGTATAAAATTTGGTCATTTACATCTCTAACATCTAAAGTTTATTTTTAATATTTATACTACCTAAATTTTTTATATCACATTATAAAAATCATTATTTTAACTTTAAAAAATTATTTTTTATGTATAAAGTATAATAAAATTAAAGTTAAAATGCAAAATATGTAAATAAAATAAAATTAAGGGGTATGCATGTAAAATTCTCAAGGTTTTATTACCGACTAACCCCTAAATAAAATAAGACTACCCTCGTGTGTGTAAAATACATAAAGTGATGAATTTTTTGTATTTAAATATTTGAAAAAAATTCACTGCTTGTCCCATCCGTTGTTGACCATGCCCCCAGAGGTCATGCTCCGGCCAAAAGACAAGAAGATTTCTCGAAACCAAATCCCAGTTACCAATTCTCCCCTACCCCTCTCGCTCTGCCTCGTGCATTCACAGTTCACAAGTAGGGAAGCAGCCACCCTACTTGTTTGGCTTCTTCGCGGTATCCTATAACTCCAAAGAGGAAATCTTTACCATGAAAAACAGTGCTCAGGAGGTGGAATCATGGCGGAGTTCTTCTTCTTCACAACCCCCTGCTTTCCTCAAGCTAGGGTTTTTCCATCATAATGTGTAGCACTCTCCCCAGCTCTGTTGTTCTCTCTCTTCCCTAACTCTACCGGCTTGCGTATGACAGTTGACAAACGGGCTGCAAGGGGTTTTCTTATTCTTGCTTGCCCTTCTTTTGATCGGCGGCATTGGCGTTTCTTCGATAGGGTGGAGCGATGAGCCTGGCCATTACAGAGAAGCGGCCGCAGCGGCGTCATGGAGGCTGCGCCGGTATCTTCTTCCAGCTCTTAGATTGGAACCGGAGGCTTGCGAAGAAGAAGCTCTTCTCTAAGAAGCTGCTTCCCCCTGGTATTTTGGCCTGCTTGTTCGTCAAAAAAGGGATCTTTGCTTCCTCTCATGCTTCTCGCTTATGTTGTTTTCTTTTGTTTCAGTTCGCACTGCCAAGAGGCCGACGAAAAAGTTCGGCGGTGATGAGAAGATACCCATGACGAAGCTGATGCTTGTAAGTGTTTTTTTCTTTAAATTTCTGGTAGAAACTTGCGGGATGGCAATGTGGTTATTATACTATGTTTTTCCTTCAATTTTTTTGAAGTTTCATTCTCGTTTAGATCGCTAATGAGAACCGCGGAGGCTTTCCCAGCGCGAAGAAGGTGGACGTCGATGAGATTTCAGGGAATGGCATGCGAGCACCAGGATTAGTGGCCCGGCTTATGGGGTTGGAGTCGATACCACTTACAGATCATGAAAAGCCTCGGAAAGCTTTAGATTCTGAGTGCTACTATGACAGGGATGAGAGTGGGGAATACTCTCGGCTTGATCGGGACTTGTGTCATGATGTTGCGGGACAGGGGAAGCTTGATTCTTTCAGGCCACAGAAGTTGCAGAAGACTAGAGGGTTCTTGGAGCGGCACCCGGCCAATGCTGTGAGATTTAGCCCTGATTTGATCCACAGAGGTGCTGTTGCTCGTTCCAGAAAGCAGCAGCATAAAGTACCTTCCTCTGTGAAGAGTCCAAGGTTGCTTTCAAGGGGCAATCAAGCTCGGTTAATGCAAGCTGCAACTAAGATTTTGGAGCCTGGTCTGCAGTCTCGAAGTAGAAGTAGACGTGCCATTTCTTTTAATGGAATTTCAGAATCGGGAAGTTTAGGATCTGAATCTACTGTTGTGTTGAAGAGATCTAAAGAAATCCAACATGATTTTGTAATTGGGCCTTGTAGGAGCTGTGGTAAAGCAGTTGAATTCTCACAGTTGAGGTGCGGCGTGATGGAACCATTGGTGTCCCAGAATGTTTCTGCTGCTTCTAATTTGGGTAGCGTTTTTTCTCGAGACTGCGGTGTTAAGGATCACAAGGTTCATAATGGAACCTCCTTGCTTGCTGTTCAAGCGAAATTTGATAGTCATGGAAAGGCCAGAGATTCAATGGAGAGGAAACAACCAATAGGAAGTGATCGGCTTAAATGCAAACTTCCACCAAAGGTTGCTTCTAAAAGTAAGACCTTGAGGAAGGCTGAGTTGCAGATGAGTAGGGAAAACATTGTTCACAGATCTAAATTGTGCAGTAGGAGGCAGATTGATAGTGATGCCAACGAATTCATGCCGTCCAAGCACTTTGTAGGTGCCAAAAAGAATTTAAATTCTTCTTCTTGCTTGAAATCTGCCTCCAAAACATCTGGTAGCAACGGAGTGAGCTCTGAGGGAAATGTTTGGGAAAGTAGTTTGGCACGTAAAAGAAGATCGAGCAGTAACTTGCAGACAGATAATGGAACCTCATCAAAACCTAGTTTCATGAAGCGAAGAAGCGATCAGAGCGACATAACTAATAGAAAAGAATCTGGATTGATTTATGGAAAAGCTATTAATAGGAACCGTGCAAAGTCTGAACCAAAGAAGTGGGTTAATGTCGAAACTCTAAGCAGTGGAGATGAAGGTATTGTCCCTTTCACCTTTAGCTCATCAATGAAGCATAATTCCTTGTCTTTTGTGAAGGAAGCAGCTTCTGGAAAGAGTGTGGATCAAATGGAACCTAAAAATGTTACTTTTGAACCGAAAATGTTGGCATTCAATGCCAAAAAGGAAATCTTACCTTCTGTGAGAGGAAAGTTTAGTTTGAGAGGAGACGAGCTTAGCAATCTGCTGGAAGAGAAGATCAGGGAGCTAGATTCACTAGATCAGTTTGAGACGGGCATTAGAGATGTTGCTAGAAGATCCACTGCTTCCATACTTGAAGAGTTAGTTTCAGCCCTGACTGCTGGAGAACCTGTAGTTCAAAGCATCCATCATACTGTGGAGTCAGAGGTATGTACACCAAAAGATAACTTTATTGATAGTTTCACAATGCTTTCCGGTTAAACTGCTAATGGAGTTCAAAAAATTGATATTAACCAGAAGTTTCAGGTCAGAGCTGTCGTGTTGATTTGAGTTACCCTTTCAACTTTTCCATATGTCTCATTGATAATGGCTTGCACATTTCAGTGCTCTCCTATGCCATTAATTTCATTGATTTTGTTGCCTTTTAATTATCTCTTCCACGTTCTTACATACATCAATTTAATATAAATTATGATTTTGTGTTGCTCTATTTGCTAAATTATTATGTTCAATTGTCTATTAGAACATGAGAAGTCATACTCAATATGTTATATGACACATAATTATGTTTAATGTGGTTGCAATAGCTTTTGTTGATTATGTGAGTTCTTAAGAACTGGAGCTTAATATTATAATAAATCAATTAAAATCTTCTATCTTCATTTCTTTTTCATCTATCTTGATCATGGTCTCTATATCTCTTTTCTTTGACTTCAATTATTTTAAACATTTATCTCCTTTACTCGATTAATATTAAGCAAGTTATATTGATGAAAAATGTATAGTTTTTTATTTAGTTACTATATTTTTGCTAGATTTTTATCTTTATATATATATATATATAATCCCTCAATTGTGTTTTTCTTTTGCCACTTTTTTGAAACTCATTTGTCTTCCTTGATAGCCATTTGAACCTTCCCACTTCACTAAATATCCTTTTCAATACATAAATTGTTCTTAGGTTCTTCTAAAATTTTTACACAGGTATTTGTATCGGAATTGACCATCTAATCCCACATCAAGTCTGTGAACTAAAGTATTTTAATTTTCTACTCTTAACAACATAATATGAAAATTAATAGTTTTTCCCATCTCAGATATCATAGTACAATTATTGTTTTGAATTGGCCATCTAATCCCACATCAATTCTAATTTCTTTTGTTTTAAAACCAAAAAGTAGAACAAAATATAAAAAACAATACTGATCTCAAAGAAGTCCTTATAACTTTCCCCAACATTCTTAATTACTTTTACCTTATGCTTAAACTTAATTGAAGCCTTAATATTCATTTCTATCTCTACAGCGTCTAATTTAGCAACAGTTACCTTGGTGAAACATATCCTAGGTATATGTCTTTCTTTGCCATGAGTTTTGCACAAAAATAATTTTTAAAAAAATCATTTTGCATACTTGTATCAATATGAAATATTTATGATGATAAAAGAATACAAAATGTGAATGTACTAATTGATAGTTTTGGAATTGTTTGGCGTCAAAAGTTCTTGTTTGGAACTTCCTGTGCTTTATTTTAGTTTACATAGAATTTTTGTGTGATGGAGAAAAGTCTGGAGATAACCTTATATTTCTTTGCAATATCATTGAGGGCTCTGCATTGATTTAAGCATAACCCAAGGGCATGTTCAATCCTTGCTGATAATTGGCAGTTTTCTTTTTCTTCTAACATAGTTTTTTTTTTAATTACCTCTTAGATGAAGCTCAACTTTTTCAATTATTTTCCCTTATTCTTGCTAGCTCAATCCATCAATTATAAGATATATGTGATTTGAACTTATATTTTTTACTGCTTGTTGATAGTATTTCTGATGGAAAACTCTTTGTTTGCTTCTATTTTTATTATTTGGAAATCCAAGAGAACTTTTTAAATATAAAAGAAGGGACTTTAGGGAATGCTAAAAAACATTCTCCTATTTTTCAATACACTTTTGCTTGGGTTTGCTAGACATTTTAGCCTACTCATTGATTAAGTGGAGAATTTGAAATTTGTGAGAGTGGATACTTTGTTTAAGGGAATGTTTTGATTTAATGATTTTTCTCCATTTGTTTTTATTTTAATTAAAAGTTTGCCGTTGTTTTGGATGTGAGCTTGATTTCCTTATATGTACTATGGATATTGGTGATGGGGATCACTAGTCAATTTGGGAGCTTTAATAATGAATGATTTTTAGTTTACATGATGTTTTAAATGGTTCTTTTTTTGTGAAGCTTAATTTTCTTTATATGTTTACTCTAGTTGAGATTATGCATCTAGCTTTGAGTCAACTTCCACACCTAAGAAATTCATGGTGTAACACACAATAGTTAAAGTGATGGAAATGAAACTAATGTTATTAAGAACTTAAAGAAAATGGCATCCGCATCACCACCCTTCATGGTAAAAGCACAAGATGTATCATCTTAGGTGTTGTTCTACATTGAAGTAAGGAAATTGAACTACCCTAAATTGCTTAACAGCCATTGGTCATACGGAGGAAGAAAAGAATATCCTATCCATGGGACCGGAGAAGAGGATCTATCATGTGTGGGAGAAAATAACTGTAAATGGAGAATGATGATTCATAAGGCTCTAAGAAATTTTCTTGAGAATTAGCCTTGGAAGGATAAATTTGCAAGTGTGTTTTTAAGAGGGACTAAATTGTAGAATTGCAATGTACAATAGAAAGAAAGGTGTGCGGCCAAACAAGGATAATTGGAGAAATTTGTGTGGGGGAAGTTAAGGAAACTATCCTAAAATTATTCCATTCTTCTTCTTTTTTTATATTATTAGTCACCTTATCGGAGCAAAGTAATGTGTTTTTAATTTTTTTCTATTTTCAGGTTATTGTATCTTCTTTTTTGGTTTCTAGTATTCTGATAAGAAATTGTCTAATCCATTAGCTTAATTTGTTTTCAATGTTATACATGACTTAAATGTATGTAGGATATTTAGGATAAGATGCCCTAAATTGGTGCATTCATTTGAATATAGATAGACACAAATTCGCTGTTCGCTGCTCGCTGCTCGCGGTTGTGTTCGGAGTCCCTGAATTCTCTTTCATTTGTGTTTCTAAAAGTGGAAAATGGTCCTCCCCTTCTCTCATAACTGCTCATCGTCTACTATATACAAAGTATTTATTCGATTCAAAATGTACTTGATATAAAATTCACTAACGGTATGAAGTAATTTGGAGGCTTAGAGAAATGAAATGAAGTTGTGTCCACAAGCAATTATCTTTCATGTACCTTTACATTTAATATTCTATTGTTTTCAATGGTTTTGCTTTATTAGTTATGCTAGTCAGCAGTCAACAGATGGAAAATACCATTATCATTACATGACGGAAACTGTTTGTATTTGCAAACAATTGAAACAAATTTGTCATGTACTATTTTTCAGATTTTGATTATTGAACTTTGTGATACGTCTCGGCACCAAAATCAGTGAACAAACCACGAAGAAATCACAATAGATAGAAAAAACACAAATAAGTGCTGCTCATACAACAATCAAAGGAAAACAAACACGATACATGGCTGGTCTATTATTCAAGAGGTAGATCGTCTCTTCCACAACCTAAAATTTGCTAGGAACACAAGCAAAAAGAAAATAGTAGCCACAAAAAATATGCTTCAAAATAAAACAAACCATAGGCTCCCCCTTAGTAGAATCCTCCTACAACATGTAAAAACTTTCCTTCTAAACTTCCCTGCAAACTCCCCTCAATTTATCCTCCTTGATTATCTGATTATGACACTAGTGGACCCCTTCTTTTCCTTTCTCTGCGCCTCGTCCAGGTCTCTCCCCTTTTTTCCCACGACAAATGCCGACCCTTCTGTGGGTCGACGGGATTGCAATCGGCCAATCCCTCTTAGACCGGCTGCATGCTAGGCGTAACATTACTCTCTAAAAAAAGTATTTTGTCCTCAAGGTGGAAAGATGAAAACTACTTATGGATCTCCTCGTAAGGTTCCCATGTTGCTTTATAGTTTGACAGTTCTTTCTACTTAACCAATACCTCATCCGCTCCCCTTAGTCATCGCACTTCTTTGATCTCTAATGGCTCCATAATCACCTTAACGTACTCCATTAGCATCAACGGTATTATAGATGTGGGTATGTGATCTCCAATTGCTTGTCTCAGTTGGAAAACATTGAAGACCTGGTGTAGTGCGGATGATGATAATAACCTCAAACGGTAGGCCACTGCTCCGATGCATGTCATCACCTCATAAGAAGCAAATTATCTGTGAAAGTTTTTTGATCCTCCTGGCTGATGGGTAGGGCCCCAACTTCAAGTAGATTATGTCCCCTGGTTCAAATTACACCTCTTCTGTGTTCATCTGCTTTTCCTCTTCATGATTTGTTAAGCCCTCAGAAGATACCCTTTAAGCTATGCTAATATCCTGTTTCTCCTCCAAGTACCGATCAACACTAAATACCAGTCGTCCCCATAATGTGTCAAGTGAGGTGGATCCTGCCCATACGATATCTTGAAAGGGGTTGTCTACGTTGCAGTGTGGTACGAACCAATGTTCGGCCCATGCAATCGACTTAGCCCATAACTTTGGTATATCAGATACAAAACAACATAAGTATGTCTCCACACACCTGTTGACCACCTCCTTCTACCCATCGGTCTGGGGATCATATGCATTGTTTTTTTTAAGGCCCGTCCCTTGCAACTTAAATAGCTCTTTCCAGAAGTGGTTGAGGAACACCTTGTCCCTATTCTATACAATTGATTTCGGCACCCCGTCCAAACTGGCTACTTACCGGATAAACACTGCCGCAACTGAGAGTGCAGTGTAGGGATGTTGTAATAGAATGAAATGTGCATACTTAAGTGATCCATAATCACTGCAAACTCTTCTGACCGTGTTAACCCCTCGATATACTTTATCGTCACTTCCTCCCAAACTTTCTCCAGTAATGCTATTGGTTGTAGTAACCCCCCTGATGTCGTGATCCAGTACTTGTGCCACTGGCACATATCACATTTTATCACAATGTGCTCCACGTCTTGGGTAGCATGAATCACATCCCTACTCAATAAAGCTTTGTTGCCATACGATTGTAGGTCTTCTGCATCCCTGAATGTCCCCTGATCACATTGCCATGAAACCCTTTTAATAATATGAAAATATACTTCGAGGACTTGGGTAGCATGAATTGCCCCTGATGGAGCCGCCACTGTCTCCTCAATGCATATCCTGGATGATTGTTCAAATTCTGTAGTAATTCAAACCTTATTTTCCTCAGCTCCTCAACCTTCGCTCTCCTGTCTCACGGCCTCCAAATCTAGGACATTGTAACAGCTCAATTCAATTACATGGGGTGAAGAAACGAAGAGAGCTGAGAGAAATCAAAGAGTTATGCAATCGGAAGAGGAAATGAAGAATAGGGGAAGACGAAAGGAGATGTCGGGAGAATGAATGAAGGGAAGAATAAGCTTAGGCGTCAATCCCACCCTGGAAGACAAAGAAACTGAAGCTTAAGCGCTAGCCAGTTGGCGCCAAGATGCCAGATTTTTGGGCGCCTAGGTGTCACTACCAAAACTAGCAGATAGAGAGCCTGGCGCCAGCCCATTGGAGCCTAGGCGTTAGAAAATGTTTGGGCAGTTTCAACAATTTGTCAACATGACGTGGGGAGTTGTGCAGCCTGATATAGGGTTCATTTGGAGAAGGAAAGGGAGTCTTTTTGCCTGTTGGTCATAGTCCTTAGTCAGTGCTTTGCTGTAGGATAGATTAGAGAGCATTTTGTGAGGGTTTTGGAGAGATTTTCAAGTGTAAAGTGAGGAAGGTTTGAGGAAAGCAACAATGAGATTTGGAGATCCTTGGGGAAAGCATTCTTAGCCCTTTGAAGAGAGGGGAAAGCTAAGTATTGTATACTATTGTATTTGTATTTCAGTAAACACAATTCTATAGTAGATTTACTTATTTTCAAAGATGTTTTGTGGTCTTTTCTCAATGCTTTATGAGTAGCCTTTTTACTTTTTTCTTGTGATGGTTAAGTAGGTTATGTAGGAATGGAAAGTGATTTAAAAATTGGTTTTTAATCTTGAATGTGATAAATATTATTTTGAATTTCATTTACTTTTCATTCTAGTCAGGTGATTAGTATGTGTTGTGATCCGTAATGACTTGGGAGAGCTATGGTAGAACAACTAGGTTATTCACATTGATTTATAGAGTATGGTGCAAGTACTTTATAAAGAGATGCAAATGTTAGAGATATAATTTTTCATGGGTTCAAGTTGAGGTTTAAGGAATTAAAACCAATTTAGCCAAACTTCTTTATGCACTCGGGAGAGGGTAAAGAAGAGTGTTGATTCTATTGTCACTAATCACATTCACAATTGTCACTTTACATTTTCTACATTACCATTTAAACCATTGTAAAGGAAGGTAGCTTTATAACCTAATAATCACCAAAACAATTAGGATAAGTAAGATTTTGGTTGGGGTTAACCCTTTTCGTAGATTGTAATTCAGTAGGAATAGTGTGTAGAACCTTAATTTAATTCCAATTCCAGGCTAAGAACTTAACCTAGTAGGCTAGAACTTCTTTTAAGTTTAATTGCCTCACTCTCTGTGGGATTTATATTCCAAACTTATAATCCAATATTTCTGATACGACACATATACCTGCGTGAGACCCCTGCACTTAGAATTAGGGCATATTGAGATTTTGGCACTACTGCTGGGCGTATTAGTCCGTTGCATTGTTCTCCAATCCTGGCCGGTACTGACTCTCAAAATGTTGCCCCATTAGCTTTGATAGCCATCTTTGATGCTCCCCAGTCACCATCCATTTCTTCAAAAAATACCTTAAACTCCTCTGATTTGTATTGACCAAGAATGTTGTCCCAATAGGTAGGATCATTACTTCTAAATGGGCAAGACAATCACCATCAATTCTCGTTCATATATTGACTTTACTCTCGCTTTGGCTGTAAGCACCTGGCTGAAGAAGGTAATCGACCACTGATCCTCCGTGAACACTGCTCCCAATCGGTATCCTGACGCATCCGTCTACACCATAAATGATTTACTGAAATCTGGATGTGCTAATACTGATACGCTAGTCATGATCCTCTTCAGATATACAAATGCCCGTGTTGTTGCTTCGCCCCAATTGAAATTGCCTTTCTTCAAATGCTCCATCAATGACCATGCTATCGTGTTATATCCTCTCATGAACATCCGGTAGTAGCATGCGAGTCCTAAGAATTCTTTGAATTCTTTCAAATTCCTCGGTCAGGGTAAATTAACCATAACCATGATCTTGGACTGATCCACTGCTACCCCCGTCTTAGTCATCACAGGTCTTAGGAACTCCACCTGTAACTAAGCAAAAGAGCATTTCTTGAAGTTAGCATACAACTGACGTTCTCTCAACATATCTTAGACTGTCCTTAGGTGCCCCACATGCTCTGTCTCTGTACGACTGTAGATCAGGATACATGAAAGAAAACCAGGACAAATTTTCGATAATAAGGTTCAAAAACCCTATTCAAGAGGGACTGAAATGTTGTCGTGACATTGTTGAGGCCAAACAACATCACTAAGAACTCATAATATCCTTCTTGTGTCCTGAATGTTGTCTTATGCACATTCATTGACTTCATCCTAATCTGGTGGTACATTGACTTAAGATCAATTTTTTGAGAAGATGATTTCCCCATAAAGCTCATCTAACAACTCATCAATCACAATAATAGGAAACTTGTTCAACACCGTTTTGTTGTTCAAAGCCCAGTATTCCACGCAGAATCTCCAACTACCTTCTTTTTCTTCGCCAACAAGACAAGACTGGAAAAAAGGCTCACACTAGGCCTGATAATCCCAGCCTCGAGCATCTCCTAGAGCAGCTTCTATATCTCTTTGAATCTGGGGGTACGTGTATGGTTTGACACTGATGGGAGAAAAACTTGCTTGATTGCTGGAAAACATCAGTAAACTGTTGTAGGAGCCTCCAGAACCCCTCCAAACTAACAATTCTGAATCTTGAACACCCTCAATGCTCCACAACTCCACCAAGTAACCCAGTCCTGCTCCTTGAATCAATTTAGCTACGGTTTTGAGCGACACTATGGTTTTGTATAAGCTAACATCTACTCTTAGCACACCATTCTATCCTCTACTTGGAACTCCATTGTAAAGGACTTCAAATCCATCTTCATCTCTCATAATGTTTGGAGCCATTTCATCCATAGAATCACATATATACAGACTAAATCTAAAGGAAGTCTTCCACCAATTGTAGGCTATGTAGTGTTAGAACCAACCCCTTGCAAATTCCTCGACTTTTCTCTACCTTCTTTTCCCCCATTATGACGCCAAAGCTCATTGTATTCACTAGCCTCAACCATAGCTTTTTCACAACCTGATTGAGATAAAGTTATGTGTGGTTTCGCTATCCACCAACAAAATAATTGGTTGTTCTGCAATCCATCCCCTCACTTTCATGATGTGATTCGGGTTAAATCCAACTATCGAATTGAGGGGCACTTCCGCCACATCCAAATGCAAAGGCTCCTCTGCTGCTTCCTCTTCTGATTTCTCACTTTTTGTATTCTCATTCTGAACTAAAAGAACCTAAAGAGTATGTTCCTTGCAAGGGTATCCCGAGGCATATTTCTTCTCACAACTGTAACATAATTCTTTTGCTTTTTTTTTCTTGCACTTCTGCATATGTGAGAATCTTGACATTACCTCTGGCCGAGGTCTGGTTCTCTTCTCCTTCGACGTCTCTTTCTGAAATGACACCGTCTGGGTCCTCAGTGTCGTGGTTGTTACGATGCTATTGTAGAAATCCCCAGTGTTGCCTCCATTGTTGTTCTTTTTCACTTTTTTCTTATTCTTCGTCATCTTATTGAGCTATATTATTTCTCTCAATCCACGTGGCCTCAAGGGGCGGATGGCCACTCGTATGTCATTCTTCAGGCTTTTCAAGAAGTTTCCTTCAAAGTTTGTTGTAGAAATCCCCCTCAACCTCGCTGATCAGAGATCGAACTTCTCTTGGTACTCTATAACTGTCCCCTCCTGGGTCAAAGCATAGAGTTGCCCGTGTAGGCTTTCTTCCCGAATGACTCGGAAACGTTTCAACAAACAATCCTTAGACTCCTCCCATAAGTGTATCGGATACCATGCTTCCCTTTACTAGAACCATGCTAAAGCCTTCCCCTCTAAGCATAATCCCACTGCCATGAGTTTCTCTTCCTCAATCAACCCTTTGATCGCAATGCATTGCTCCACCCGGTAAACTCATCCATGTGCATCATCTCCTTTGAGGATTGACATATCTAGTTTTCTGACCCTTGCATCTCCATCCCAACCTCCTCTTCCTCCGATATTTCTCTCTATGTGTCTAGGGTGGAACTCTCTCCTTTAGTCATAGGCATATCCCACTCCTAAATTCCTCCTTCCTTTATCGTGCTTTTCTGTGCCCTTTACACTGTCCCTCCCCCAATTTTTGGCTCATCCCCCTTCATCGGAAGTCTCAATTCTCCCTCCTCTTGGAGTCTTAGTACGTAGATGAGGTTTTTTTCATTGTCTTCTCACTCGATCTCCTTTCTTTTTTGACATAGCCAAGAATTCCCTAATCAACCCTTGGTTAGAATTGGCAACAGGAGCGATTGGCACGGCCTTGGCTTGCATGTTCATAATCTTTTTCATTATCTCCCGCATTTCTCTAATGCTTTTAAATCCATCACCCATTCGTCTTTCAATGGAAGAAAACCTGTCCTCTATACTTGCGAACATCTCTTCCATTCCAGATTTGATTTGCCCTATATTGCCTTCTAGCATATAAACTTTCTTTACTGCCATCCTATCAAGATTTATACTCTGATACCAATTTGATAAGCTTCGAAACCAAAATCAGTGAACAAATCACGTCGAAATCGTAATAAAAAGATGGAAAGAACACAAATAAGGACCCATCTTACAACAATCCAAAGAAAACAAACAATATACAAGACTGATCTACTATTCGAGAGGTATACTGTCTCTCTCAAACCCTAGATATCACTAGGAGCACTGCAAGCAGTAACAAAATAACAACCACAACAAAACATGCATGAAAAATAAAATAAACCCTAGGTTCCTCCTTAATAGAATCCTCCGACAACATTTGAAAACATTTCTTCTAAACTCCACTCAATTTCTCCTTGAATATGTGACTATGGCCCTAGTCGACCTCACCCCCTTCTTTCCTTCTTATGCGCCTCGCCTGGGTCTCTCCCCTTCTTCCCGCGACAAAGGCTGGCTCATCTGTGGGCCGGCGGGGGATTGTAATCGGCCGGTCTATCCTAATCGGCTATACTAGCGAACATCTCTTTCATTTTAGATTTGATTTGCCCTATATCGCCTTCTAGCACATCAACTTTCTTTGCTGCCATCCCATTAAAATCTATGTTCTGATACCAATTTGATATGCTTTGACACCAAAATTAGCGAACAAATCACGTCGAAATCGCAATAGATAGATGGAAAGAACATAATTAAGGACCCATCTTACAACAAGCAAAAGAAAACAAACAATATACTAGGCTGATCTACTATTCGAGAGGTAGATTGTCTCTCCCAAACCTTAGATATCACCAGGAACACTGCAAGCAGTAACAAAACAACAACCACAACAAAACATGCATGAAAAATAAAACAAACCCTAGGTTCTCCCTTAATAGAATCCTCCAACAACATTTGAAAACTTTTCTTCTAAGTTCCTCTCAATTCCTCCTTGAATATGTGACTATGGCCCTAGTCGACCTCACCACCTTCTTTCCTTCTTATGCACCTCGCCCGAGTCCCTCCCCTTCTTCCCGAGACAAAGGCCGGCTCATATGTGGGTCGGCGAGGGATTGTAATTGGCCGGTCTTTCTCAACCGGCTATGCATTAGGCATAACACTTTGTCAAAATTATGTCTTCTAAACCTGCAATTTCATAGGTCTAGAACATTTTGCAATGCTCTATGCTGGCGAACATCTCTTCCATTACATATTTGATTTACCCTGTATCGTCTTCTAGCACATCAACTTTTTTTGTTGCCATCCCATCAAGATCTATGCTCTAATACCAATTTGATATGATTCAACACCAAAATCAGCGAACTAATCGCATCGAAATCACAATAGATAGATGGAAAGAACACAAATAAGGATCCATCTTACAACAAAAGAAAACAAACAATATACAAGACTAATCTACTATTTGAGAGGTAGATCGTCTCTCAAAAACCCTAGATATCACTAGGAACAGCGCAAACAGTAACAAAACAACAGCCACAACAAAACATGTATGAAAAATAAAACAAACCCTAGGTTCTTCCTTAATAGAATCCTCCAACAACATTTGAAAACTTTTCTTCTAAACTCCCCTCAATTTCTCCTTGAATATGTTCTTTCCTTCTTATGCGCCTCGCCCGGGTCCCTCCCCTTCTTCCCGCGACAAAGGTCGGCTCATCCGTGGGCCGTTGGGGGATTGTAATCAGCTGGTCTATTCTAATCGACCACACACTAGGCATAACACTTTATCAAAATTATGTCTTCTAGACCTGCAGTCTCGTAAGTCTAGAGGTAGATCGTCTCTCAAAAACCCTAGATGTCACTAGGAACACCGCAAGCAGTAACAAAAAAACAGCCACAACAAAACATGCATGAATAATAAAAGAAACCCTAGGTTCCTCCTTAATAGAATCCTCCAACAACATTTGAAAACTTTTCTTCTAAACTCCCCTCAATTCCTCCTTGAATATGTGACTATGGCCCTAGTCGACCTTACCCCGTTCTTTCCTTCTTATGCGCCTCGCCCGAGTCCCTCCCCTTCTTCCCGCGACAAAGGCCAATTCATCTGTGGGCCGACGAGGGATTGTAATCGGATGGTCTATTCTAATTGGTCGCGCACTAGGCGTAACACTGTATCAAAATTATGTCTTCTAGACTTGCAGTCTCGTAGGTCTAGAACACTTTCCAATACTCTATACTGGCGAACATCTGTTCCATTCCAGATTTGATTTGCCCTATATCACCTTTGCCATCCTATCAAGATCTATGCTCTGATACCAATTTGATATGCTTCGACACCAAAATCAACGAATAAATCGCAATAGATAGATGGAAAGAACACAAATAAGGACTGATCTTACAACAATCAAAATAAAAAAAAAACAATTTACAAGCCTGATCTACTATTCAAGAGATAGATCGTCTCTCTCAAACCCTAGAGATCATTAGGAACACCGCACGTAGTAACAAAACAACAGCCACAACAAAACATGCTTGAAAAATAAAACAAACCCTAGGTTCCTCCTTAATAGAATCCTCCAACAACATTTGAAAACTTTTCTTCTAAACTCCCCTCAATTCCTTCTTGAATATGTGATTATGGCCCTAGTCGAACTCATCCTCTTCTTTCCTTCTTATACGCCTCGTCCGGGTCCCTCCCCTTCTTCCCGCGACAAAGGCCGGCTCATCTATGGGCCGACGAGGGATTGTAATCGGTCGGTTTATCCTAACCGCGACTGCGCATTAGGCGTAATACTTCGTCAAAATTATGTCTTCTAGACCTGCCGTCTCTTATGTCTAGAACATTTTGCAATACTTTATACTGGCAGACATCTCTTCTATTCCAGATTTGATTTGCCCTATATCGCCTTCTAGCACATCAACTTTCTTTGCTGCTATCCCATCAAGATCTATGCTCTTATAACAATTTAATATGCTTCAGCACCAAAATCAGCGAACAAATCACATCGAAATTGAAATAGATAGATGGGAAAAACACAAATAAGGACCCATCTTACAACAATAAAAAGATAACAAACAATATACAAGGCTGATCTACTATTCAAGAGGTAGATCGTCTCTCTCAAATCCTAGATATCACTAGGAACACCGCAAGCAGTAACAAAACAATAACCATAAAAAAACATGCATGAACCATCTGTTTCCCTAGACCAACACCATCTGTCCCACTGGATCCACCATCTATCAGAACATCTCTTCCATCCACTTTCCGTGTCTATACTCAACTCATCAAACCTTTTGTTGAGACCCTTCCAATACCTTTACTCTTGAGGCCGCTGTCTCATTACAGGTCTTGGAATCCTCCCCAATTGACATCCCAGACACTACACTTGCGGAGATTACTCCCGCTTTGAATGAGGTGAGTTGTACCATTGAGATATGCAATCAGACTTGTTCTCTTTATTACATGGCAAAATATGTCTTATTCCACAACTTATCTCTGATCTACAAATTATTTACTATTTCCTTGATGGATGATCGTCTTCCATCCACTATTGAGGCAGCATTGAGGGAGCCTTCATGGAAGACTGCAGTAATGGATGAGATGAATTCCCTTCGACGAAATCATACATGGGATGATGATGATCTTGCTCTTGCTCGGGGAAAGAAAACAGTTGGTTGCCTGTGGATCTTCAACACCAAATTTAACTCTGATAGAACCTTTGAACATAACAAAGCACGATTGCTCACCAAAGGCTACTCGCAAACCTATGGAGCTGACTATGGGGAGATGTTTTGATACCGGAGGAGAAAACTCAAATCACAAAAATAACTTTTCTTAATATGAAAAGAGGGTTACAACACACACATATTAAAAGGGGGAACCTAGGGTTCCCCTTTTAATAGAATCCTCCAACAATATTTGAAAACTTTTCTTCTAAACTCCCCTAAATTCCTCCTTGAATATGTGACTATGGCCCAAGTCGACCTCACCCTTCTTTCCTTCTTATGCGCCTCGCCCGGGTCCCTCACCTTCTTCCCTTGACAAAGGCCGGCTCATCTGTGGTCCGGTGGGGGATTGTAATCGGCCCGTTTATCCTAACCGGCTGTGCGTTAGTCACAACACTTTGTCAAAATTATTTCTTCTAGACCTGCACTCTCGTAGGTTTTTTGGTGTGATTTTATGGTGTAAGGATTGATATGGATTGAAGTTTTGCAAAATGTTCTGCGCAGAGTTTTAGCTTTCCATAAAACACTTAAATTTGGGCAAATAAAAAATGAGAATTCTTAAAGCTCACCCCAAAGTCAACATGACTTACCGTCTTTGATTTTTACTTATTCATTACTAATGTTAGCTTTATCTTTTTCACAGATCGGAGCAAATCCGTTCAANGTCACTAATCACATTCACAATGTGAACAACTAGGTTATTCATATTGATCTGTAGAGTGTGGTGCAAATACTTTATAAAGAGATGCAAATGTTAGAGATATAATTTTTTATGGGTTCAAGTTGAGGTTTAAGGAATTAAAACCAATTTAACCAAACATCTTTATGCACTCGGGAGACGGTAAAGAAGAGTGTTGATTCTATTGTCACTAATCACATTCACAATTGTCACTTTACATTTTCTACATTATCACTTAAACCATTGTAAAGGAAGGTAGCTTTATAACCTGATAATCACCAAAACAATTAGGATAAGTAAGATTTCTGTAGGGGTTAACCCTTTTCGTAGATTGTAAATCAGTAGGAATAGTGTGTAGAACCTTAATTTAATTCCAATTCCAGGCTAAGAACTTAACCTAGTAGGCTAGAACTTCTTTTAAGTTTAATTGCCTCACTCTCTGTGGGATTTATATTCCAAACTTATAATCCAATATTTCTGATACGACACATATACCTGCGTGAGACCCCTGCACTTAGAATTAGGGCATATCGAGAATTTGGCGCTGCTGCTAGGCGTATTAGTCAGATGCATTGTTCTCCAATCCTGACCGGTACTGACTCTCAAAATGATGCCAATTAGCTTTGATAGCCATCTTTGATGCTCCCCAGTCACCATCCATTGCTCCAAAAGATACCTTAAACTCCTCTGATCTGTTTTGACCAAGAATGTTGTCCCAAAAGAACTTAACCTAGTAGGCTAGAACTTTCTTTGTTGTCATCTCATCAAGATTTATGCTCTGATACCAATTTGGTATGCTTCAGCACCAAAATCTGCGAACAAATCGCGTCGAAATCGCAATAGATAGATGTAAAGAACACAAATAAGGACCCATCTTACAACAATCAAATGAAAACAAACAATTCACAAAGCTGATTTACTATTCGAGAGGTGGATCGTCTCTCCCAAACCCTAAATATCACTAGGAACACCACAAACAGTAACAAAATGTTAGCCACAACAAATAAGGTTCCCCCTTAATAGAATCCTCCAACAACATTTGAAAACTTTTCTTCTAAACTCCCCTCAATTCCTCTTTGAATATGTGACTATGGCCCTAGTTGACCTCACCCCCTTCTTTCCTTCTTATGCGCCTCGCCCGGGTCTCTCCCCTTCTTCCCGTGACAAAGGCTGGCTCATCTATGGGCCGGCAGGGGATTGTAATCGACCGGTCTATCCTAAGCGGCTGCGCATTAGGCGTAACACTTTGTCAAAGTTATGTCTTCTAGACCTGCAGTTTCGTAGGTCTAGAACATTTTGCAATACTGGCGAACATCTCTTCCATTCCATATTTAATTTTCCCTATATCGCCTTCTAGCACATCAACTTTCTTTGTTGTCATCCCATCAAGATTTATGCTCTGATACCAATTTGGTATGCTTCAACTCCAAAATCTGCGAACAAATTGCGTCAAAATCGCAATAGATAGATGGAAAGAACACAAATAAGGACCCATCTTACAACAATCAAATGAAAACAAACAATATACAAGACTGATCTACTATTCGAGAGATGATTGTCTCTCCCAAACCATAGATATCACTAGGAACACCACAAGCAGTAACAAAACATTAGCCACAACAAAACATGCATGGAAAATAAAACAAACCTCAGGTTCCCCCTTAATAGAATCCACCAACAATATTTGAAAACTTTTCTTCTAAACTCCCCTCAATTCCTTTTTGAATATGTGTCTATGGCCCTAGTCGACCTCACCCCCTTTTTTCCTTCTGTGCCTCGCCGGGGTCCCTCCCCTTCTTCCTGCGACAAAGGTCGGCTCATTTGTGGGCCGGCAGGGGATTGTAATCGGTCGGTCTATCCTAACTGGCTGCGCATTAGGCGTAACACTTTGTCAAAATTATGTCTTTTAAACCTGCAGTCTCGTAGGTCTAGAACTTTTTTGCAATACTCTATACTAGTCGACGTCTCTTCCATTCCAAATTTGATTTGACATATATCACTTTCTAGCACATCAACTTTCTTTATTGCCATCCCGCCAAGGTCTATGCTCTGATACCAATTTGATATGCTTCGACACCAAAATCAGCGAACAAGTCACGTCGAAATCGCAATAGATAGATGGAAAGAACACAAATAAGGACCCATCTTACAACAATCCAAAGAAAACAAACAATATACAAGACTGATTTACTATTCGAGAGGTAGATCGTCTCTCCCAAACCCTAGATATCACTAGGAAGATTGCAAGCAGTAACAGAACAACAACCACAACAAAACATGCATGAAAAATAAAACAAACCCGAGGTTCCCCCTTAATAAAATCCTCCAACAACATTTGGAAACTTTTCTTCTAAACTCCTCTCAATTCCTCCTTGAATCTGTGACTATGGCCCTAGTTGACCTCTCCCCCTTCTTTCCTTCTTATGCGCCTCGCCCGGGTCCCTCCCCTTTTTCTGGCGACAAAGGCTGGCTCATCTGTGGGGCGGCGGGGGATTGTAATCACCCGGTCTATCTTAATCGGTTGCGCATTAGGCATAACACTTTGTCAAAATTATATCTTCTAGACCTGCAGTCTCGTAGGTTTAGAACATTTTGCAATACTCTATATTGGCGGACATCTCTTCCATTTCAGATTTTATTTGACTTATATCGCCTTCTAGCACATCAACTTTCTTTACTGCGATCCCTTCAAGATCCATGCTCTGATACCAATTTGATATGCTTCGACACAAAAATCAGCGAATAAATCGCGTCGAAATCACAATAGATAGATGAAAAGAACACAAATAAGGACCCATCTTACAACAATCAAAAGAAAACAAACAATATACAAGGCTGATCTACTATTCGAGAGGTAGATCGTCTCTCCTAGATATCACTAGGAACACCGCAAGCAGTAACAAAACAACAACCACAACAAAACATACATGAAAAATAAAACAAACCCTAGGTTCCTCCTTAATAGAATCCTCCAACAACATTTGAAAACTTTTTTTTAAACTCCCCTCAATTCCTTCTTGAATATGTGACTATGGCCCTAGTCGACCTCATCCTCTTCTTTTCTTCTTATACGCCTCGCCTGGGTCCCTCCCCTTCTTCACGCGACAAAGGCCGGCTCATCTGTGGGTCGGCGGGGGATTGTAATCGGCTGGTCTATCCTAACTGCGACTGCGCATTAGGCGTAACACTTCGTCAAAATTATGTCTTCGAGACCTGCTGTCTCGTATGTCTAGAACATTTTGCAATACTTTATACTGGCGGACATCTCTTCTATTCCAGATTTGATTTGCCCTATATCGCCTTCTAGCACATTAACTTTCTTTGCTGCTATCCCATCAAGATCTATGCTCTGATACCAATTTAATATGCTTCAACACCAAAATTAACGAATAAATCACATCGAAATCGCAATAGATAGATGGAAAAAACACAAATAAGGACCCATCTTACAACAATCAAAAGATAACAAACAATATACAAGACTGATCTACTATTCGAGAGGTAGATCGTCTCTCCCAAACCCTAGATATCACTAGGAACACCGCAAGCAGTAACAAAACAACAACCACAACAAAACATGCATGAAAAATAAAACAAACCCTAGGTTCTCCCTTAATAGAATTCTCCAACAACATTTGAAAACTTTTCTTCTAAACTCCCCTCAATTCCTCCTTGAATATGTGACTATGGCCCAAGTCGACCTCACCCTTCTTTCCTTCTTATGCGCCTCGCCCGGTCCCTCACCTTCTTCCCCTGACAAAGGTCGGCTCATCTGTGGGCCGGTGGGGGATTGTAATCTGCCCGTTTATCCTAACCGGCTTTGCGTTAGTCGTAACACTTTGTCAATATTATGTCTTCTACACCTGCACTCTCGTAGGTTGTTTGGTGTGATTTTTTGGCCTTTGCTGATCTTTATGTCATTTAAGTTGTTTGGCGCAGAGTTTTAGCTTTCCATAAAACACTGAAATTTGGGCAAATAAAAAATGAGAATTCTTAAAGCTCACCCCAAAATCAACATGACTTACCGGTCTTTGATTTTTACTTATTCATTACTAATGTTAGCTTTATCTTTTTCACAGATCGGAGCAAATCCGTTCAATGCCGCATTTATAGTTAGCGACAACAATCATCCTAGCCCAACATCAATATTCGACGCAGCATTCTCTAGTGAGAGTTGCTCAGTTGGTAGCATCAATGGCAGCTTTGACATGAAAGGTATTTTTCAAGTAATTCAAAAGAAGAAAAAGATTACATTAAAGGAACCATGAAAAGTTTTCGACCATTTATGTAGAGATTACCAGATTCATATGTATTTACATGTCTATCAACTAAACTTTACTTTTTTACATTTATAGCGCCCTAATCTCTTATATCACATAAAAAATGCTATCATTTTAACATTTATATAAGGTAAAACGAACGTTTTCATGCATAGACAAGGTGGCATGTATGTGCAAATTGAAGTTTTGGTGTTAGACATGTAAATACAAAAGAATCGAGTGGTATGCTTGTGAATCTCCAACATCATTTTTATGTAATGCTACTTAAACAACAATGCAATCTTCAAACTAATCATCACTAGTTCTTGTTTCCTCCACACATTTGTAGGGAGCAAAACACTCAAAGACCCCTCACACAAATGCAATAAAAAAGATTCACTTGAACTCGAGTCTGATCTTCTGGACTCCGCCAACTCAGTGGAATTTAGTGGATCTGATAATGAAAAGATTATGAACAGCGTTCAAAGCGACATTTACGTTGGAGTTCTCGGAACAAAATTTGGCTTTTCTAATCAAGCCATCTCGAAGACGAAATTTCTTCTCAAGAGCATCCTCTTCTTCGATTCGGACAGTAAGCTGCAGCCTTCTGTCGACTTCTTTCTTTATGACATTTTTGCTTCAATCTCAGATGCTTTCTTTATGAGGATGAAGTCGAGGTTAAGCTTATCAGAACCCAATGGCTATAATCATATCAATGATTTTCTATTTGAGTTCTTATTTGAGAGCTTGGTTTTAAGATTTAACCAATTCTGCATGTCTGGGTATAAGTTCTGGTTGAAATTGCCTGTTCTATTAAATAAAGAGCAGCTGTTGAAAGAGATATATGGGGAGATAGAAAGGTTGGTGGAGTTGAGCGGTAAGGTTTTGGACGATTTGGCAGAGCAGGAGCTGAGCNTAAGTTCTGGTTGAAATTGCCTGTTCTATTAAATAAAGAGCAGCTGTTGAAAGAGATTTATGGGGAGATAGAAAGGTTGGTGGAGTTGAGTGGTAAGGTTTTGGACGATTTGGCAGAGCAGGAGCTGAGCTCCTCGAACATGAGGTGGACGACATTTGATGCTGAAGCATCGTCGACGGCCATCGACATTGAGACTGTGATACTTCGGGAGTTGGTAGATGAAATGTTTATGGATTTGCTTGTAATAAACTAACTTTAAGACATAAGAACTGGTAGTGGTTGCTGGCTGTAAAATTTTGTTTGGTTGTGGATCAACTGTTGTGTAGAATTGCTTCAGAGGAGGGAGCTCTTGTTCAGAAATTTTTCTACTGTTTTAACTTCCTTGNCAGAACTAGTAGTGGTTGCTGGCTGTAAAATTTTGTTTGGTTGTGGATTAACTGTTGTGTAGAATTGCTTCAGAGGAGGGAGCTCTTGTTCAGAAATTTTTCTACTGTTTTAACTTCCTTGAATCTATCTGGAGTTTTTGTTGCATTATTTTGAGTTCCAATGGAAAACTATGAAGAAAAATTTCCTTTTCATCTGCGATTTCTTATTAAAAGTTGGGTCATTTACATGCATATAGCACACAATTCTAATGTATTTATGTATCTCACATCTAGATATTTACTATTGTAACACTGAAATCATTAATATCACATCAATATTGTAACACTCGAGTGTAATGTATGTAAATATAAAAATTCTATTCTAAATATAATAGAATTTGTTGTTTTTTGGAATGACTTTGTGCAATATGAATATCAGATATGTCATGAATCAGTGAAACAAGGCAAATAGATTCAATAAAAACGGCAACTTCAAATGAAAAATTAGATAAAGATAACAAAATCACTTCAGAGGCTAACTAAAAACAAAAACGAAAACTACTCTTATGTAGGGAAATACCAAAAAATGGATAAGAAAAAGCCATCTGAATTCAACTCTTAATGAGCATATCTCTATAAAGCTTGATTGATTCCTGTCTTTGAATTCTCATCTCTTCATGAAACTTCTCAATAAATCTATCTGCTCTACCATCCACTGATTCATCATCTTCATCACTCAGCTCTGTTTCATCAAATCCCTGCACCTTAAACTCATCTTCACTGGCATCAATAGGCAGGACCTCACTGTGAGCTCTGCTTGATCTGTCATCACCTGCAGCTGTTTGACCATACAGGAGCATTGCATTTCCAAGCATTTCATTCTCATCTTCGGTGATTCGATCGGCATCAGCTGAGCTACTGCCACACAGGAGAAACGATAAGATGCGGTTTGTCTTCTTCTTGAAGAGAATTTGAAGATGATGGAAATTGGGAGTGCTTGAGGGGGAGAAGGAGAACTGACATTCACTAATGAAGGTGTAGTTGTAGTGGTGAAGGAGCGTCAATGACCGGTTTTTCTTTGAGAGTTGCTTCTGATTATTCTGTTTTCTCTTTCTTCTCAAGAGGATGATGGAGAGAGATATGTTGTCCCATGCTCTCTTGAAAATAAGGGTTTTTTTCCTGTTCATCTTTTCTGAACTCTTTTATTGTTCTCTCTCACACACACTCTCTCTCTTCTGGTTGGGAAGGGATGATGGATTGAAGGGTGAAGGAGAGGGAAGGGGAGTATTTAAGGGGGGAGAAGAAGGGAGGGGAGGGAGAAAGGAGATGGAGCGGGTCTTGGCAGTGAGAGCTGGAAAGCAATGGTGGGGGAGGTTGGTGGACATTAGTTTTATGAATTAGCGGCTGTGTTTTTGAAGTTTTAAAAAGAGGGAGAACAACGGTAGGTAGCCGTTGCCTTGAAGCTTTGTGGGTGTTTGGACTGCTGCGGAGGAAGAATTATTTTTGGGCATTTTACATTTATACCACGCAATTTTTATTTATATACATATCTAACACCTAAACATCTCAAATCTTTAACATTACATTAAAATATCACTATCACTATGCATTTTAAGAGTACTTCTTCTCATGCATTGGGTTTAAAACATGAAAATATGTATCTCATTCTTTTAAAATTAAAATGGTGATATTTTTTATGTGATATAATGATTTGAATGGTATAAATGTAAAAAGTAAAATTTAGATGTTAGATATGTAAATACATAAGAATGGGGTGGTAGGTATGTAAATGTCCCTAAAAAATTTTAAACATGAAATAGATCATTTTATGTGCCTGCTTCAATGAGTACGCACATTGGTTTGATATGAAATGAAGAATATTAAGGTAATGAATTTGTGCGGTTAGCTTCTCGAGAAAAATGAAAAGAGAGAGAGAGAGGGAGTTCATTGCAACAATGATGCTTGTTGAGAGATTGATTGTCATCTCATCGTTACGCATTAGGGGGGTAAACGAGTCGACTTGGGTTAAAAGTCATGCCAAATTTAAAGTGGGCTCGTCTCTCAAATTTTGAGCTTGAGCTTGACTTGTTGTGGTAGCAGCCAACTCGTGAGCTCAAACTAAAGATTCAATTTTTACGGGAGCTCATCAGGGAAGTTATTTGTGTCCAGAGGATGAGGAAGATGCAAAGGCAACTCATCAGAATATACATCGAAATGATCAGTGATAAGCAAGTCGATCCGGCTCACGAGCCTGCTCGGTTCATGTACATCCCTAAACGAGACTTCAGAGTTTCATCATAAAAAAAAAAAAAATTTCTTATCCTTATACTACTAATTTTTAAATGTCCTTATGTTGAAATGAAAGTTCAAGGTTGTTAAAATTTAAAACCTTAAAAAGTAAATCTGCATCTAATCTAAACACATTTTTCAAAATGAAAAATTAGTTGCTTGAAAATCTCCTCAAAGGATTCATTACTTTCATGTATTTTTATTAAAATCAAATACTTTAATATTCTTCTAAATGCTCCGAAAATCTTATTTGATTCAACTTCTATAGACTATGAATTATTTACTTCATGCTGAATTATCTTTTGGGATGTTGTTTAATATATCTGATGCATAATCAAATCATCTTAAAATTTCATTAAATTTAGCATTATACTAACAAGTTTGTAGAAGTTTAAGACAGTCTTCACTCCTATCTCTTTAATAACAGCCAAATTCATCCAAGAACATCTCTAATGGCGACTCCATGATTACAGATGATACTGATTTTTCAAGTTAAGACAGATTTACATAGTTCAAATCAGCAAAGCTTGAGCTTTTGAATCTTCAGGAACAGCAAGCTCATATCTTTCTTGAAGCTCCACTGTCTTCTACTTTACCTTGCCTTTTATCATCACAAGAGAACCGGCAGCCATGGCGTCGGGCCTTCTGTAAATTTTTCTCATCTTCTTCACTCGACTCCATAAAGAGAGCTCTGAGGCATCGCCTTCTGATGTTGGGCTCATAAGTTAGCTTCTGCGGTGTAGAAATGCTGGAAGCTGCCTTTTTTGATTCTGCTTTCTCTCTGAAGCTCACTGGCGCAGTTGGTTTGGTAGAGATAGTCATATGAACTCCTGGGTTTCTCTCTCTGTATTTAGTTTCATCCATAATTGAGCTGTTTATGCCCTGCACATTACTGTTTATACTAGCAATAATGGACTGATTTCCTTTCATCTTATGGAAATTATCTTCCTTTGTTTCATTGCTCTTCCCTACCTTCTTCTCCGGATGAGTTTCATGGCCTATGCACATGACTGCCCCCTGGTTTTCGCTGGCTAATGTTATAATATTCACACCGTGTTCATTTCCCAACTTATTTTGATGTTTCTGAACTAATCTAGAGAGTCCATCTTTAAGTTCTTTCTGCTCATGAGAAGAAACGCGTGGCTTGGTGGAAATGGCAATCCTTCTTTCTTTCATGGCGGATTTCTGTCTTATTGATTCCTTAAAAGCGCCATTTTTAGATTCTTCAGGTGTTTCTTGTTCTGTAGTACGAACTCGTGAAATTAAATCAGATACTTTGATTGAGGTTTTGGGCTCGCTTGCCTTCTTCGTCTCTTCACCGACTTCTTCCTCGGCTGCTGCTGCTTCTTTGGACTGAAATTCTTCAGTTAATTGTTTAGTTTGAGTAGGACTAATCTCCTCCTGCTGAAGCTGTTGAGTTTCTGAATCAAGTTCAGGTTTTTCTTCTTGAATCTTNCTTAAGCGATCCATAATCGCCGCGAACTCTTCTGACCGTGGTAACCCCTCGATAAACTTCATCGTCACTTCCTCCCAAGCTTTCTCCAGTAATGCTAATGGCTGTAGTAACCCCCCTGATGTCGTGATCAAGTACTTGTGCCATGGACACACATCACATTTTACCACAATGTGCTCCACGTCTTGGGTAGCATGAATCGCATCCCTACTCAATAAAGCTTTGTTGCCATACGATTGTAGGTTTTCTGCATCCCTGAATGTCCCCTGATCACACTGCCATGAAACCCTTTTAATAATCTGAAAATATACTTCGACGACTTGGGTAGCATGAATTGCCCCTGATGGAGCCGCTGCTGTCTCCTCAATGCATATCCTGGATGACTGTTCAAATTATATAGTAATTCAACCCTTATTTTCCTCAGCTCCTCAACATTCGCTTTCTTGTCTTAAGGCCTCCAAATCTAGGACATTGTAACAACTCAATTCAATTACATGGGGTGAAGAAACGAAGAGAGCAGAGAGAAATCAAAGAGTTATGCAATCGGAAGAGGAAAGGAGATGTCGGGAGAATGAATGAAGGGAAGAATGAGCTTAGGCTTCAATTCCACTCTGGGAGACAAAGAAACTGACGCTTAAGCGCCAGCCAGGTGGCGCCAAGATGCCAGATTTTTGGGCGCCTAGGTGCCACTACTAAAACTAGCAGATAGAGAGCCTGGCGCCAGCCCATTGGAGCCTAGGCGTCAGAAAATGTCTGGGCAGTTTCAACAATTCGTCAACATGATGTGGGGAGTTGTGCAGCCTGATATAGGGGTCATTTGGAGAAGGAAATGGAGTCTTTTTGCCTGCTGGTCGTAGTCCTTGGTCAGCGCTTTGCTGTAGGATAGATTAGAGAGCATTTTGTGAGGGTTTTGGAGAGATTTTCATGTGTAAAGTGAGGAAGGTTTGAGGAAAGCAGCAATGAGATTTGGAGATCCTTGGGGGAAGCATTCTTAGCCCTTTGAAGAGAGGGGAAAACTAAGTATTGTATACTATTGTATTTGTATTTCAGTAAACACAATTCTATAGTGGATATACTTATTTTCAAAGATTTTTTGTGGTCTTTTCTCAATGCTTTCTGAGTAGCCTCTTTATTTTTTTCTTGTGATGGTTAAGTAGGTTATGTAGGAATGGAAAGTGATTTAAAAATTGGTTTTTAATCTTGAATGTGATAAATATTATTTTGAATTTCATTTACTTTTCATTCAGTCAGGTGATTAGTATGTGTTGTGATCCGTAATGACTTGAGAGAGCTATGGTAGAACAACTAGGTTATTTACATTGATCTGTAGAGTGTGGTGCAAATACTTTATAAAGAGATGCAAATGTTAGAGATATAATTTTTAATGAGTTCAAGTTGAGGTTTAAGGAATTAAAACCAATTTAACCAAACATCTTTATGCACTCGGGAGAGGGTAAAGAAGAGTGTTGATTCTATTGTCACTAATCACATTCACAATTGTCACTTTACATTTTCTACATTACCACTTAAACCATTGTAAAGGAAGGTAGCTTTATAACCTGATAATCACCAAAACAATTAGGATAAGTAAGATTTCTGTAGGGGTTAACCCTTTTCGTAGATTGTAAATCAGTAGGAATAGTGTGTAGAACCTTAATTTAATTCCAATTCCAGGCTAAGAACTTAACCTAGTAGGCTAGAACTTCTTTTAAGTTTAATTGCCTCACTCTCTGTGGGATTTATATTCCAAACTTATAATCCAATATTTCTGATACGACACATATACCTGCGTGAGACCCCTGCACTTAGAATTAGGGCATATCGAGAATTTGGCGCTGCTGCTAGGCGTATTAGTCAGATGCATTGTTCTCCAATCCTGACCGGTACTGACTCTCAAAATGATGCCAATTAGCTTTGATAGCCATCTTTGATGCTCCCCAGTCACCATCCATTGCTCCAAAAGATACCTTAAACTCCTCTGATCTGTTTTGACCAAGAATGTTGTCCCAAAAGAACTTAACCTAGTAGGCTAGAACTTTCTTTGTTGTCATCTCATCAAGATTTATGCTCTGATACCAATTTGGTATGCTTCAGCACCAAAATCTGCGAACAAATCGCGTCGAAATCGCAATAGATAGATGTAAAGAACACAAATAAGGACCCATCTTACAACAATCAAATGAAAACAAACAATTCACAAAGCTGATTTACTATTCGAGAGGTGGATCGTCTCTCCCAAACCCTAAATATCACTAGGAACACCACAAACAGTAACAAAATGTTAGCCACAACAAATAAGGTTCCCCCTTAATAGAATCCTCCAACAACATTTGAAAACTTTTCTTCTAAACTCCCCTCAATTCCTCTTTGAATATGTGACTATGGCCCTAGTTGACCTCACCCCCTTCTTTCCTTCTTATGCGCCTCGCCCGGGTCTCTCCCCTTCTTCCCGTGACAAAGGCTGGCTCATCTATGGGCCGGCAGGGGATTGTAATCGACCGGTCTATCCTAAGCGGCTGCGCATTAGGCGTAACACTTTGTCAAAGTTATGTCTTCTAGACCTGCAGTTTCGTAGGTCTAGAACATTTTGCAATACTGGCGAACATCTCTTCCATTCCATATTTAATTTTCCCTATATCGCCTTCTAGCACATCAACTTTCTTTGTTGTCATCCCATCAAGATTTATGCTCTGATACCAATTTGGTATGCTTCAACTCCAAAATCTGCGAACAAATTGCGTCAAAATCGCAATAGATAGATGGAAAGAACACAAATAAGGACCCATCTTACAACAATCAAATGAAAACAAACAATATACAAGACTGATCTACTATTCGAGAGATGATTGTCTCTCCCAAACCATAGATATCACTAGGAACACCACAAGCAGTAACAAAACATTAGCCACAACAAAACATGCATGGAAAATAAAACAAACCTCAGGTTCCCCCTTAATAGAATCCACCAACAATATTTGAAAACTTTTCTTCTAAACTCCCCTCAATTCCTTTTTGAATATGTGTCTATGGCCCTAGTCGACCTCACCCCCTTTTTTCCTTCTGTGCCTCGCCGGGGTCCCTCCCCTTCTTCCTGCGACAAAGGTCGGCTCATTTGTGGGCCGGCAGGGGATTGTAATCGGTCGGTCTATCCTAACTGGCTGCGCATTAGGCGTAACACTTTGTCAAAATTATGTCTTTTAAACCTGCAGTCTCGTAGGTCTAGAACTTTTTTGCAATACTCTATACTAGTCGACGTCTCTTCCATTCCAAATTTGATTTGACATATATCACTTTCTAGCACATCAACTTTCTTTATTGCCATCCCGCCAAGGTCTATGCTCTGATACCAATTTGATATGCTTCGACACCAAAATCAGCGAACAAGTCACGTCGAAATCGCAATAGATAGATGGAAAGAACACAAATAAGGACCCATCTTACAACAATCCAAAGAAAACAAACAATATACAAGACTGATTTACTATTCGAGAGGTAGATCGTCTCTCCCAAACCCTAGATATCACTAGGAAGATTGCAAGCAGTAACAGAACAACAACCACAACAAAACATGCATGAAAAATAAAACAAACCCGAGGTTCCCCCTTAATAAAATCCTCCAACAACATTTGGAAACTTTTCTTCTAAACTCCTCTCAATTCCTCCTTGAATCTGTGACTATGGCCCTAGTTGACCTCTCCCCCTTCTTTCCTTCTTATGCGCCTCGCCCGGGTCCCTCCCCTTTTTCTGGCGACAAAGGCTGGCTCATCTGTGGGGCGGCGGGGGATTGTAATCACCCGGTCTATCTTAATCGGTTGCGCATTAGGCATAACACTTTGTCAAAATTATATCTTCTAGACCTGCAGTCTCGTAGGTTTAGAACATTTTGCAATACTCTATATTGGCGGACATCTCTTCCATTTCAGATTTTATTTGACTTATATCGCCTTCTAGCACATCAACTTTCTTTACTGCGATCCCTTCAAGATCCATGCTCTGATACCAATTTGATATGCTTCGACACAAAAATCAGCGAATAAATCGCGTCGAAATCACAATAGATAGATGAAAAGAACACAAATAAGGACCCATCTTACAACAATCAAAAGAAAACAAACAATATACAAGGCTGATCTACTATTCGAGAGGTAGATCGTCTCTCCTAGATATCACTAGGAACACCGCAAGCAGTAACAAAACAACAACCACAACAAAACATACATGAAAAATAAAACAAACCCTAGGTTCCTCCTTAATAGAATCCTCCAACAACATTTGAAAACTTTTTTTTAAACTCCCCTCAATTCCTTCTTGAATATGTGACTATGGCCCTAGTCGACCTCATCCTCTTCTTTTCTTCTTATACGCCTCGCCTAGGTCCCTCCCCTTCTTCACGCGACAAAGGCCGGCTCATCTGTGGGTCGGCGGGGGATTGTAATCGGCTGGTCTATCCTAACTGCGACTGCGCATTAGGCGTAACACTTCGTCAAAATTATGTCTTCGAGACCTGCTGTCTCGTATGTCTAGAACATTTTGCAATACTTTATACTGGCGGACATCTCTTCTATTCCAGATTTGATTTGCCCTATATCGCCTTCTAGCACATTAACTTTCTTTGCTGCTATCCCATCAAGATCTATGCTCTGATACCAATTTAATATGCTTCAACACCAAAATTAATGAATAAATCACATCGAAATCGCAATAGATAGATGGAAAAAACACAAATAAGGAACCCATCTTACAACAATCAAAAGATAACAAACAATATACAAGACTGATCTACTATTCGAGAGGTAGATCGTCTCTCCCAAACCCTAGATATCACTAGGAACACCGCAAGCAGTAACAAAACAACAACCACAACAAAACATGCATGAAAAATAAAACAAACCCTAGGTTCTCCCTTAATAGAATCCTCCAACAACATTTGAAAACTTTTCTTCTAAACTCCCCTCAATTCCTCCTTGAATATGTGACTATGGCCCAAGTCGACCTCACCCTTCTTTCCTTCTTATGCGCCTCGCCCGGTCCCTCACCTTCTTCCCCTGACAAAGGTCGGCTCATCTGTGGGCCGGTGGGGGATTGTAATCTGCCCGTTTATCCTAACCGGCTTTGCGTTAGTCGTAACACTTTGTCAATATTATGTCTTCTACACCTGCACTCTCGTAGGTTGTTTGGTGTGATTTTTTGGCCTTTGCTGATCTTTATGTCATTTAAGTTGTTTGGCGCAGAGTTTTAGCTTTCCATAAAACACTGAAATTTGGGCAAATAAAAAATGAGAATTCTTAAAGCTCACCCCAAAATCAACATGACTTACCGGTCTTTGATTTTTACTTATTCATTACTAATGTTAGCTTTATCTTTTTCACAGATCGGAGCAAATCCGTTCAANTTTTTCTTCGAGAGTTGCTTCTGATTATTCTGTTTTCTCTTTCTTCTCAAGAGGATGATGGAGAGAGATATGTTGTCCCATNGTTTTCTTCGAGAGTTGCTTCTGATTATTCTGTTTTCTCTTTCTTCTCAAGAGGAAGATGGAGAGAGATATGTTGTCCCATGCTCTCTTGAAAATAAGGGTTTTTTTCCTGTTCATTTTTTCTCAACTCTTTTATTGTTCTCTCTCACACGCACTCTCTCTCTTCTGGTTGGGAAGGGATGATGGATTGAAGGGTGAAGGAGAGGGGAGGGGAGTATTTAAGGGGGGAGAAGAAGGGAGGGGAGGGAGAAAGGAGATGGAGCGGGCATTGGCAGTGAGAGCTGGAAAGCAATGGTGGGGGAGGTTGGTGGACATTTGTTTTATGAGTTAGTGGCTGTGTTTTTGAAGTTTTAAAAAGAGGGAGAACAACGGTAGGTAGCCGTTGCCTTGATGCTTTGTGGGTGTTTGGACTGCTGCGGAGGAAGAATTATTTTTGGGCATTTTACATTTATACCACACAATTTTTATTTATATACATATCTAACACCTAAACATCTCAAATCTTTAACATTACATTTATAAGCCAAGAAAGTACTTTATTTATTAATTAAAAAAATGTAAGATTTTTCATACATATCACTAAATTCTTATGTATTTATATGTCAAACATCTAAGCTACAATATTCTTACATAACACCTTACCTAGCATGAAAATATGTATTTCATTCTTTTAAAATTAAGATGGTGATATTTTTTATGTGATATAATGATTTGAATGGTATAAATGTAAAAAGTAAAATTTAGATGTTAGATATGTAAATACATAGGAATGGGGTGGTATGTATGTAAATGCCCCTAAAAAATTTTAAACATGAAGTAGATCATTTTATGTGCCTGCTTCAATGAGTACGCACATTGGTTTGACGGTTAGCTTCTCGAGAAAAATGAAAAAAGAGAGAGAGAGTTCATTGCAACAATGATGCTTGTTGAGAGATTGATTGTCATCTCATCGTTAGTCGACTTGGGNACACCTAAACATCTCAAATATTTAACATTACATTTATAAGCCAAGAAAGTACTTTATTTATTAATTAAAAAAATGTAAAATTTTTCATACATATCACTAAATTCTTATGTATTTATATGTCAAACATCTAAGCTTCAATATTCTTACATAACACCTTACCTAGCATGAAAATATGTATTTCATTCTTTTAAAATTAAAATGGTGATGTTTTTTATGTGATATAATGATTTGAATGGTATAAATGTAAAAAGTAAAATTTAGATGTTAGATATGTAAATACATAGGAATGGGGTGGTATGTATGTAAATGCCCCTAAAAAATTTTAAACATGAAGTAGATCATTTTATGTGCCTGCTTCAATGAGTACGCACATTGGTTTGACGGTTAGCTTCTCGAGAAAAATGAAAAAAGAGAGAGAGTTCATTGCAACAATGATGCTTGTTGAGAGATTGATTGTCATCTCATCGTTAGTCGACTTGGGTTAAAAGTCATGCCAAATTTAAAGTCGGCTCGTCTCCCAAATTTTGAGCTTGAGCTTGACTTGTCGTGGTAGCAGCCAACTCGTGAGCTCAAACTAAAGATTCAATTTTTACGGGAGCTCATCAGGGAAGTTATTTGTGGCCGGAGGATGAGGAAGATGCAAAGGCAACTCATCGGATTATACATCGAAATGATCAGTGATAAGCAAGTTGATCCGGCTCACGAGCCTGCTCGGTTCATTTAAGAGTTTTGTCATCAAATAAAACTTCTTATCCTTGTACTACTAATCTTTAAATGTCATTATGTTGAAATGAAAGTTGAAAGTTCAAGGTTGTTAAAATTTAAAACCTTAAAAAGTAAATCTGCATCTAATCTAAACACATTTTTCAANTGTCATCAAATAAAACTTCTTATCCTTGTACTACTAATCTTTAAATGTCATTATGTTGAAATGAAAGTTGAAAGTTCAAGGTTGTTAAAATTTAAAACCTTAAAAAGTAAATCTGCATCTAATCTAAACACATTTTTCAAAATGAAAAATTAGATTGCTTGAAAATCTCCTCACAGGATTCATTACTTTCATGTATTTTTATTAAAATCAAATACTTCAATATTCTTCTAAATGCTCCGAAAATCTTATTTGATTCAACTTCTATAGAGTAGAATTATTTACTTCATGCTGAATTATCTTTTGGGATGTTGTTTAATATATTTGATGCATAATCAAATCATCTTTAAATTTCATTAAATTTAGCATTATACTAACAAGTTTGTAGAAGTTTAAGACAATTAATATTTACTGTCTTCACTCCTATCTCTTTAATAACAGCCAAATTCATCCAAGAACATCTCTAATGGAGACTCCATGATTACAGATAATACTGATTTTTCAAGTTAAGACAGATTTACATAGTTCAAATCAGCAAAGCTTGAGCTTTTGAATCTTCAGGAACAGCAAGCTCATATCTTTCTTGAAGCTCCACTGTCTTCTACTTTACCTTGCCTTTTATCATCACAAGAGAACCGGCAGCCATGGCGTCGGGTCTTCTGTAAATTCTTCTCGTCTTCTTCACTCGACTCCATAAAGAGAGCTCTGAGGCATCGCCTTCTGATGTTGGGCTCATAAGTTAGCTTCTGCGGTGCAGAAATGCTGGAAGCTGCCTTTTTTAATTCTGTTTTCTCTCTGAAGCTCACTGGCGCAGTTGGTTTGGTAGAGATGGTCATATGAACTCCTGGGTTTCTCTCTCTGTATTTAGTTTCATCCATGATTGAGCTGTTTATGCCCTGCACATTACTGTTTATACTAGCAATAATGGACTGATTTCCTTTCATCTTATGGAAATTATCTTCCTTTGTTTCATTGCTTTTCCCTACCTTCTTCCCCGGATGAGTTTCATGGCCTATGAACATGACTGCCCCCTGGTTTTCGCTAGCTAATGTTATAATATTCACACCGTGTTCATTTCCCAATTTATTTTGATGTTTCTGAACTAGTCTAGAGAGTCCATCTTTAAGTTCTTTCTGCTCATGAGAAGAAACGCGTGGCTTGGTGGAAATGGTAATCCTTCTTTCTTTCATGGCGGATTTCTGTCTTATTGATTCTTTAAAAGCGCCATTTTTAGATTCTTCAGGTGTTTCTTGTTCTGTAGTTCTAACTGGTGAAATTAAATCAGATACTTTGATTGAGATTTTGGGCTCGCTTGCCTGCTTCGTCTCTTCACCGACTTCCTCCTCGGCTGCTGCTGCTTCTTTGGACTGAAATTCTTCAGTTAATTGTTTAGTTTCAGTAGGACTAATCTCCTCCTGCTGAAGCTGTTGAGTTTCTGAATCAAGTTCAGGTTTTTCTTCTTGAATCGTTTCTATCCGAGCTTCAGAATCTTTCTGAGCCTCCAAATTCACCCTTGGTTTCATCTCCTCAGTTAACTGAGCCGAGGTTGGCTCAACGCTACTAGTTTCAGTTTCTGTAACTCGTTCTGATTCATATTCTGTTCTGGTTTTCTCTTCCTCTGAATCAACTTGAGCTCTTGGTGGTTCAGCTTGTGGAAGCAGTTCCCTTCTTTCCGGACTTGAGGAGGAAGGAATGCTCCGTGGCGACGGCGGAGGTGATGGAGATGGCAATGGCGGCAGCGGCAGTTGTGTTCGAGCATCATCGTGTTGCGGCGGGGAAGGCGGAGAAGGTGGTGGCAATTGGGGGGGAATGGGAGGAGGTTTAAGCTGTTTTGGAGCTTGGGTTGAGCTTCTCCATGGAGGAAACCAGAAGCGAAATGGCTGCTTCTTGCGGCCGGATCGGTCAGACATGGTTGGTTTGATTTTATAATGAGATTTATAATGTTGGGATTGCGTATTTATATGGTTATAAATGCATAAAGATTTGATTTTGAAGAGAAAAACCATTTGCAGAGAATTGTATCTGATTCTCTGTTACATAGATTTTGAGATTGGCATATCTTGGTGAATGGAGAAGGATAACCTTGAGAGTAGGAATGCTTCTGTTGAGGAAATCTGATTATTTTATGGTTTTGCTTGATGATATGGTTTGTATTTTGAATTATGAGAGGTTTCCACCTTTGATTTGTGAAATTTACGTACACTCCACACAATTCTTGTTTATTTACGTATCTAATGCAAGAAACGAGCAGTGACCGATAGCGATCTGCATGGTCGGATGAACTTATTGCAATGAATGGGCAGCAGCCGATACCGATCTGCAACAACCGACAGACGGTGGTCGGCGGTTGTCAATGACGGCAAATGTGAAGCTGGATTTTAGTTTTTTCTTAATGCTTCAAGCTCTCTTCTGATGTTTCAAGCTCTCATCCCTCTTCATCAGAGAAGTGGGGCTTCATTTATAAAGTTCTGAATGTAATTAACGTAGGAATATGAATCACTTTGATCAGACGGTTGAGAAGATNATGATGTTTCAAGCTCTCATCCCTCTTCATCAGAGAAGTGGAGCTTCATTTATAAAGTTCTGAATGTAATTAACGTAGGAATATGAATCACTTTGATCAGACGGTTGAGAAGATTTTCTTTGATTATTTTATGGGTTTGCTTGACAATATGGTTTGTATTTTGAATTATGAGAGGTTCTCATCGTTTAGTTTGACAAATTAACACACATACTACATAATTCTTATTTATTTATAGATCTAATGCCCAAAATTTGATGTTTACACTTATAACATATTGGTGCATAAATAAATAAATAATATATATATATATATATATATCCAATACTAAATGAACTAATACTTACACTTCTAGTTCAAATTGAAATGTACCCAATTTCATAACCCAATACCATTTTTAACAAATCTTCTAANCCAATACTAAATGAACTAATCAAGAACTTACACTTCTAGTTCAAATTGAAATGTACCCAATTTCATAACCCAATACCATTTTTAACAAATCTTCTAAAATTCGGCTCAGCAATACCCATTCTTGATTTTTTTCCTTTTTTTTTTACGTGTTATAGAAATTTATTTTTTTTTTTAAAAAAAAACTTGATAAGTAATTTTTTTCCCTAAATCTACTTTCCAAATTCTATAATGGCAATTCCGTGGGTGTNTTTTTTTTTTTTACGTGTTATAGAAATTTATTTTTTTTTTTAAAAAAACTTGATAAGTAATTTTTTTCCCTAAATCTACTTTCCAAATTCTATAATGGCAATTCCGTGGGTGTAAAAAATGTTCATTGTTCACAAACAACTCATGTTCGGCCCGTTAAATTGCTTGTGTTTGAATCGTTACTTAAGCAAGTGAGTTGAGCACGTACAAATTACTAAGCTCGATTGATTATAACTAGCTGAACATGAACAAACATTTCTTCGGCTGTGTTTGAGCAGCTTCAGCTCAAAATAAATAATTATTTAACTAATAAATATTATGTAGAAAGTTTATATCTTCATATATATATATATAATAAAAAGAGAACATAAAATTATAATTCAAGAGAAAAAATGGATTAAAATTTCATTTATATTTATGTATTGTAACTGTGATATGCACGATCATATCACAAAGAATTTACTAATACCTTGTGCTCTTTGAAATTTATTGATATTAATTGTTAAAAAAAAAAATATTAGTTTTATAAATAAAAATAATAATAATAAATAAACCTTTCATAATAGTAGCCCTCACTTTTGAGATGAAGTATTTTCAATAATAAAAAGAGGAGTGACATGTAATATGTGAGAGAGAGAGAGAGAGAGAGAGGCTATTATACAAGTCCCTAATTACCCTCATGTGCCTAACTATTCGAGGACCAGCTCATTGAAACCGGTGACCTGAGGGGACTTACGACATTCAAAGAAGCTACTCTACCAACATGTCATGACTGACAGCATATAATATATTCTAATTATATTCGAATAAATGAAATCATGGTTGGTTAGTTTAGCTTGTCTTCCTCCAACTCGTATAAGCTTATAGAGAAAAAGGTTTCTGCGTCGTTCCAACACCCTCTAATATATGATATTTCNTTCTCCAACTCGTATAAGCTTATAGAGAAAAAGGTTTCTGCGTCGTTCCAACACCCTCTAATATATGATATTTCGCTTTTAGCTTTCTAATTAATAATTGTTACACCCTTGCAACTAGAAGAGCAAAAAAAAGATAGCTGTAGAAATACACATTTTAAAAAATAAAGTAAAATTAATTATTAGTTTGTGTAGCGGCCTCTAGTTTGTAGCTCTAGTGGTAGACGATATTAGAGAGGGTCATCTTAGAGGGTTTGATCACATTAAACGTCGATAATTTGATGACCCAATTATGAGAGTCAATATTTAATTTAGATTCAACTTATGTTAGAAAAGGTAAAGACAGACCCAAAACAGACTTGGTCATGTTGTATTAAAAATGATCTTAATTTATGTGTTCTAATGAACAAATGACACAATAGGATACAATAGAGAAAAAGAGTTTCATGTTGCCGACACCACTTAGTTGGATAAAGGCTTCTTATTGTTGTTGTTATAGCAAGCTTTAGACCTCACTTCTTTGCATAGAATTTAAGTTTTTAATTTTAGTGCTTGCAAAATAAGTCATTTATTTGCAAAAATATTTAAAAACACCAATCCACCATCTCCCTCCTTTATAATGACATGCAATTCAATTGATATTAGCATTAATTCTATCAATTACTTGAAATCATTATGAACAAATTCACTTTCAATAAAAAACATGCTAAACTCCATGGCTATGAACAACATGTACCATGCACTAAAACTTAAATAATTTCATAAGAGTCTCAACATTGAAAATTATCATGGAGATTTAGGATAAGTTAAATTTACTCATGATGGCATAAACAAACATAGAAATGCAAATAGAAAAATTTAGTGCCCCAATTTGAGTTACTTTGTATGAATTCTACAAAAGCTATTAGCCATATTTTTTAAGATTATGAATTGCCAACATTGATCAAACAAGTTTAACAAAATTATTATTTTAATTCAAAAGATTATGTTGATCATATAATAAAAGAGATGCAAAAGTAATAGTAATTATAGAATGTAAGAAACTATCTACTTGTTTATTTGATCAATTACATGGATCTCTTTTAACACATTGAACACATGCTAATAATAGAAGACAAAAAATGCACCAAAGAAGAAATGGGCAAAGAAAATTGCTTTTGAGATATTGAGACTGGATGCTAGCTAGCATTGCATGCATGAAGGAGAAATGAATGAACTAACAACGATCTCAAGGATGGTGGGATCCATTAGAAAAGGCACCAAAAGTATGAAATAAAGAGATTTCATAAGCAAGCTAAGAATTCTACTTCTATATGTGCACCTCCTATTTCTTTACAACAACAACAACAACAACAAAGCCTTAATCCCACTACGTGGGGTCGGCTACATGAATCCTTTTTCTCCATTGCGTCCTATTTAGTGTCATATTTTCATTTAGTTCTAGTAAATTAAGATCATTTTTAATACAATA
>JXCR01129420.1:78786-111966 GCA_002079205.1 Phalaenopsis hybrid cultivar
ATATATATATATATATTCTAACTATATTCAAATAAATGAAATCATGGTTGGTTAGTTTAGCTTAGTCTTTCTCCAACTCGTGTAAGATTATAGAGAAAAAGGTTTGTGCGCCGTTTCAACACCCTCTAATATATGATATTTCACATTTAGTTTTTTAATTAATAATTGTTACACCCTTGCAACTAGAAGAGCAAAAAAAGATAGTTGTAGAAATACACATTTTTAAAAATAAAGTTAAATTAATTATTAGTTTGTGTAGCCACCTCTAGTTTGTAGCTCTAGCGATAGACAATATTAGAGAGGGTCATCTTAGAGGGTTTGATCACATTAAACATCGATAATCTGATGACCCAGTTAGGATAGTCAATATTTAATTTAGATTCAACTTATATTAGAAAAGGTAAAGACAGACCCAAAAAAGACTTGGTCATACAACAGAGAAAAAAAGTTTCATGTTACTGACCCCACTTAGTTGGATAAAGACTTCTTATTGTTGTTGTTATAGCAAGCTTTAGACCTCACTTCTTTACATATAATTTAAGCTTTTAATTTTAGTGCTTGCAAATTAAGTTATTTATTTGCAAAAAATATTTAAAAACACCAATCCACCATCTCCCTCCTTTATAATGACATGCAATTCAATTGATATTAGCATTAATTCTATCAATTACTTGAAATCATTATGAACAAACTCACTTTCAATAAAAACATGCTAAACTCCATGGCTATGAACAACATGAACCATGCACTAAAACTTAATAATTTCATAAGAGTCTCAACATTGAAACTTATTATGGAGATTTAGGATGAGTTAAATTTACTCATGATGGCATAAACAAAAATAGATATGCAAATAGAAAAATTTAGTGCCCGAATTCGAGTTACTTTGTATGAATTATACAGAGTCTATTAGCTATATATATTTTTTAAGATTATAAAATTACCAACATTCATCAAACAAGTTTAACAAAATTATTATTTTAATTCAAAATATTATGTTGATTATATAATAAAAGAGATGCAAAAGTAATAGTAATTATAGAATGTAAGAAACTATCTACTTGTTTATTTGATCAATTACATAGATCTCTTTTAACACATGAACACATGCTAATATTAATAGACAAAAAATGCACCAAAGAAGAAATGGGCAAAGAAAATTGCTTTTGAGAGATTGAGATTGGATGCTAGCTAGCATTGCATGTCATGAAGGAAAAATGAATGAACTAACAACGATCTCAAGGATGATGGGATCCATTAGAAAAGGCACCAAAAGTATGAAATAAAGAGATTTCATAAGCAAGCTAAGAGTTCTACTTCTATATGTGCACCCCCTATTTCTTTCAATTATAAAAATTTGGGCACTTGAACATGAATGCCCGACACTAGTGAAGAAAACTACAACATAGAAAGAAGATAAAGAAAAGAGTAATGACAACGAAAATTAAGAAGGTGCACAACAAGAAGAAGGATCAAGGAAATAACTTAGATGATTTTAACAAAACATTTTTATCTTCCAACATTTTTAAATTATTTTTCTTAGAATTAAATAACATTATAAAAGATGTATCACCTTTTAAAAGTTAAAATAGTAATATTTTAGATGTCATTAAAAAAAATTAGGTGGTATGAATGATAAAAAATAAAGTTTAGGTGTCAGACAAGTAAATACATAAGAATTGGATGGTATATATAAATGCCTCGATGTTTTTTTAAGTTACTTTCATTCTCAATTAACTTACTAGTTGTCCTCAACTTGTTCAATACTATTAGGCATGGATAACTTGACTTTCAGGTAAGGCATAGATGTATGTGATGACACAAAACATAAACTATAGAGATTTTGTCAATGATAACAATATACACGCACATGAATTTGAACATCACAAGTTGTTAAAGATGCATAAATTTCTAGTGAAGTGTTGTAGGTTCTTGGTCAAGATTAATGGTACAAAAGTAGCGTGGAAGAAGACATAAATGAAGTCTCATTTTTGCAACAAGTGATTTATGCTTCTCATGAACTCAATGCATGATATAAACAAGATAGTATCTCTGTTCTTATATTGTGAGGGTGATAAAAAGGGTCATTTACATAAATACAACATAGTTCTTATATAGTTACATATCAAACACGTAAACATTCATATTTACATGCATACCAATCAAATATTTAACAACACATCAAAAATACTACCACCACTAACTTATTAAAACTAAGATACATCTTTTTATGTATAGATTTATGACACCAAGATGTTATAAATGTAAATATCAAACTTTAGGTGTTAGATATGTAAATACATAAGAGAATTGCATGGTATCCATGTAATCCAGCGCTCGGCTGTGGTGATAAGTGAACTACAAAAACTTGCATGTTCATTTTCTGTCAAGTTTTATCACAATTCTAACAAAAGTTAGGTCACCTACATAGATATCAAATAAATAAACATAAATTTTGCTAAGCAAAATTATTATAATTAATACATTTACATAATTACATCACTTACCATAGAATCAATAAAAACAGAGTTTATCTGGCAGCTTATTCAAGCCCAGATAACAAAATAAGAAGAGAGAAAAAAACAACCAAATAATACCAAAAGCAAGCACACATTCTCTTCATGTTAACATCATGAAACTTGCTTTACTAAATCAAAATACATAAGAAAAGATACAAAAAAAAAAGACAACCGAAGATGAAAAAGCCACTAAAGGAACACGAGAATCAGAAAGCCAGGAGAACTGGGAAGTAAAACACCATTGGAAACATAGATAAACATACTTAGTACAAGAAGATCAAGAGAACCACACCTCTTATTATTCGTTCTTAGATTCGTCCTCCGGGTCGCGAAGAGTTCCGAACAACCAGTCCATCCATATGGTGTAGTGCCCGTAGTTGTGGCGGTAAGTCGTGTGGTGGATCGTGTGGTAACCGGCACCCATCATTGGCCAGATTTTGCCATGAATGCAGTCATGAATATTGGCTGTCCAGATTCCTTCACAGAAGAGAAGAATTACATGTGTTGTAAAGTGTGTTGGAACCAGGAAGAGGGATATAACGTGAGGGATAGCCTGCAGGATTCCATCCAAAGGATGGAAAGCCAGCCCTGGAGATGCAAAGAACATTATAAGGAAACATTTTTATAATTGCATGAAATGCCAGGATGCAGAAGGATTGCAGTAGGATCAGTTATAATGGATTAGGTTTGAGCGGCTTCTTGTTTTTTTTTTCTTTATTTTTTGCAGGATTGAAACCACCTTAGGCTACAAACACAGTTGTGAGTGATGATATTATGGTAGCACAATGCAGTACTTTTGAAGAAATTGTTAACTAAGTTTGATAATAAGGAAATCTGCCGTCAAAGGGAACAAACGGACTGCACTGCAAAAGACGAAGTTGTTTGCTAAAATAATGGAAGATTTACAAATATACCACTCAATTCCTATCTATTTACATATATAAAACTTAAACTTCAATTTTTACATATATGCCACGTTACCTAAGCAAGAAAAGGTGTATTTCACATGTTAAAAATTAGAATAGGGGCTTTTTTTATGTGATATGAAAGATTTTGGTGCTATAAATGTAAAAAAAAAAAGTTTAGCTGCTAGATATGTAAAGTCATAAGAATTCTCTGGTATGTATGTAAATTTCCCAAAAAAATAACTATAGCACTACATTGAATTAGTAGCAACACGGATGTCAAGGTTAAGTTCAAAAAACTTGAATCTCAACAAGAAACTTCAAGAGAACCTGATTAAGGTTCACATTTCAAACATGCTGATCCACGATTTAATCTGGAAGCATACAAGACCAACATATCTTTTAGTAATAGAGAAAAGCACCAAAATGGTCCGCTAACTCTTTGAAGGGAGCTATTTACTCCAAAATTTCATAAAAGTATCAATTTAGTCTCCGGACTTTTAATGGGGGGCTAAATTATTTCTCCATATTAAAAGAGAATGAGAATTAATGACTCGTTTATAGCCTCTAAGACTAAAATGGCCCCATATTAATAGTCAAGTGACTGTTTTGACACTTTATTTTTTAATGGATAGCACCTGGAAGAGAACCAGACCAACATAATTTTGAATAAAGATAATGAAACTTACGAAGAAAACCACCAGAGTAACAGAAATTTTAATGCAACTTGCCTGTAAGAGCACCAGACCAACAAAATTTTGAATAAAGATTGAAACCTGATTCTGCAGGTTTATCTAGATGTCCAGCTATCAGATCCAATCCAAACCCGTTTTAATAGATTCTAATAAAATAATTTCAATCATGTTCTACAATTATTTCCTTTTTAAACCATTATTCTTGTTCTTCAAAATAGCATCAAGAAACAAACATAGATCCTAAGAATATAATCTCAGTACATTAAATTCTCTTTCTTGACACAGTTTATCGGATTCTTGTTCTTACTTTTTTTTTTTTTTGAACGTAATTATTGTCCTTTTTAGAGTTGTGACATTTATGATATTCCAAAATTATGTCGTTTAATATTATACAGTTACCTGTCATGATTATACTGTGCCAATATTTTGTGAATAGCCATGCTTGCTCTAATTTTCCGCATCAATTTTTTGGAAAATCTTCCATAGAGAATAGAGTTCCATCCAACAACACAGTGGAAAAACAAAAAGGCCCCATGGATTATAAATAATAACCTTACTGTTTTCATCGAGTATGTCCTCTTCCTTCTTCCCAATAGAATATGATAAATAACTGTAGACGTTTCTCAATTATGTCCTCCCTGGCTCAGCAGATTATGATGTAACAATCTTAATTCTTTCCCTCACATACCACCAAGGTAAAGATACAGATCGACCCTTCGGATTATAATAATGTAAGTGCAATCATTTTTTCTTAGTCTTCTTTTTTTCATTATGCAGTTTTTTCACATGTCAATAAAAAACTTCCCCAAAGATTTTCAAGGAAAAATCACTCAATTTAAAAATATCTTTACATTTTGATTCTTCATCAACATATTTTTTATAAGGGGCATTGACATACATAGCACCCAATTCTTATGAATTTACCTATCTCACATACAAGTATTATATAAAAAGTAGCACCGATTACCATTTTTTAATAGTAAAATCCATATTTTCATCCATAAGTAAAGTGTTGTGTGTAAAAATAAACCTTAGGTGTGAGATATGTAAATCCATAAGAATAGTGTGCTACGTATATAACTTCCCCTTTTTATAATTATCTAAAACATAATATGGAAGCACCTAATGATTAAGTTTTGAGCAGGCAATAGCAACTAGGGTAGTCGACGATGGATATCACATCATAAATAACGATAGTGTATTAGTAGAGATGGATCAAAATTTTCACAATGAATTGACAATTATAATTCAAGAAGATTTGACATTTCTTAAACTAAGATAATGATAACACATTAAAATGTCACCATTTATCACATATATCATCTCCATTTTACAATTCAAAGTAATCACTATAGCAACACAAATACTCAGAAGATTTGGGAGTGATCATTGAGGCTGAGGCTTTGAATAAGGAATGGATCTTTCAAAAGATGGCAGATGGCAGGTCTTAAGGGTGACAGGCTTCTTAAGAAAAATGATGATAAAAATAAACTATATCTCACAACAGAATAGAAAGAAAGATTGCTAAGCAAAATAAATAAAGGGTTATACCAAATATGTGTTATATATTTTGTTGTAACAAGTAGAATTTCATTGAAATTTCCAAAGAAGCATGCTTATGGTGTTTTCTTGGCATAGGCGACCACTTCGAAAGTTATACCGAGAATGGTAAATTGTGATGTTGAACTTTACATGGGACACATTAGACAAAAACAAACGATGTTTCACACAGTATGGTCAAGATTATTATAATAAATATTATAGCTAAACTTTCTCTAGTAATGATGCGTGGTTCGGAGAAGAACCAAGAAGTTGTTAGCCCAATGGCACACTGAATTCGAAGAGTGCAATCAAAAGAGCATAGTCAGTGATTGTGAGAGCTAAGGCCAGAACAAGAGGAAGCTTCAAGTAAGCTTCTAGGATAACAAGCAAAACCAAATCTCCCTTGTTGGGCTGTAGATACAAAGGAATTGACCAAAATATGCAAAACTTCTTTTGGTGAAACAAGTGGTATTTCAATGGGAACTCCATAATTAAGCATGCTCAAGATGGAGCATTGATAAAAAACCTCCTGAGAAGTTACACCAAGGTCATTATGCTCAAATGATAAGGTTTGAACAATATGTTGCAACGTGGGAAAAGGTCATTATATCCAAGCTCCAACATTAGCCGTTCAAGCATCCACGGACTTGGTAGAATATGTAGGATCTTATATAAAAGTTAACATGTCCTGAGCTAACTTTGTTATTAGTTTAGTCTAACATTGCAATTAGGGTATCAATTCATTTCTTCTAATTGCATTGAGATGCGCACTTTGCATCAAAATAAATCTTTCATAAGATAGAGACCCTTATATGATTTTAAGTAATAACAAACATGCTACAATCACCAATTCATGCCAACAGATCCATAAAGGATTTCAGAAACATTCCACAATAATTGTTAATTAAAGAAATTGGTGACCAAATTCGTGCATAAAAACATTGTAATCATTGAAGACATGACTTAGTCACAACCTTAAACTGGCTTTGATTAAAGATAAAAATTATTGTGGTCATTAGACCTTACCTAGATTGCTTTTATTCTTCAATATAAGAGTTAAAGGCCAATTATTTGGCCAAGGCATTCAATAAGACCTAGGTAAAACACTGATAAGAAAAATTTCTCCCAAAAATGAAGAATGGCATGAAAAAACTAACAAAAACTCTTTAGGCCTATTACATCACATATAAATCTACAATGAAGACCTCTCCATATTCCATTGAGCTTGGAATAGAGACGATTCTTTATGTTGAGTTTGAACTATCTTTGCTTCCTATTGCCATCCACCGCAGGCTCACACAAGAAGAGAATCTTCATCTACAACTCGAAGAGCATAAATCCTTAGATAAAGTTCGATTTCAAATCCGACAAAAATCAGAAAACAGATAGGCAAGGATGGCCCGGTCACAAGATCATATAGTTTATCCTAGAAGCTTCAAGGTCAGGGACAAATCTTGAACATCAAGTACTAGATCAAGCATAAGGGCTGGACTAACAAAAAAAACTTCAACTCATAAGCCTATGGGCCAAGCTATCTGACAGATTCAACGAGCTCCAACAGTAGAGTCAGCACAACAAATTTAAGCTCAACTAGTCAAAGAACAATGCTTGAACATCAAGTTCTAATTAAACAGGCTTATAGGTCAAACTGCTTAGCTGATAATCCTAAAAGATAAGCTATCTAGCGTATTCAATAAAATCCACTAGTAGAATCAACTTATAAATGCCATGCTCAACAAGTGTAAAAAACCATGCAGAAACATCAAACCTTGTTCTAATAAGCTCTATGGCCGAACCGACAAGTTCCTTTAGCTCATGAATCTAACAGCCGAGTTGTGTCATTGATTCAACAAGCTCCAGAAGTTGAATTAACACATGCATATTTCAACCTACGAATTGAGCTTGAATATCAAGTTTTCAAAGAATATGACTACATAAAAGACTGGTACCCTAAGCTTACAAGCCCAAATATCGAGTCAACATAAATATGCACTGACCTGGCAAATTTGATGGTCGAATAGAACATCATATGTATTGAACATCATAAGTACCTCTCACACCTACAATCTAGTTTAAAGTTAAGATCATGCGAGATTGGGTGCAAGAAATGTGCCACATTAGAGTAACATGTCAGATTTGTTATAGTGTGTCACATTTGATGGGAAAAATTTTCTTGGCAAATGGCAATAATTTTTTTTTTTCGTTCTTTCTTTATTTTAAAAAAAATGGGTGAGAACATTAGTTAAAAGTTGAAGTACATTTTAAAGTTTCTCAAGTCTTTATAAAGCAACTAATAATTTCAAGACAACTGAATTACTTTGTAGGTATGCTTTAACTTATTATTAGGCGACCCAATTCTCATTGAAAATCCGTTTTGGGTTGAGCTGAACTTGGATATTTTGAGATAGAGTTGTGACCAGGCCCCCTCAAATATGTTGCTATTCTCAATAAATGTAAACTAAATATAAAAAGTAACTCACTTCATCAAAGCATTAAAAAAAATAATTGAGTGAAAAAAATAAAATCATTAATAAATTAACATTAAAACTTTTTAAATATGTGCATTCTATTAATATTAAAACTTTTAAATATGTGCATTCTTTATTGCCCCCTTCCTCACACCTCAACTCAAAATCAATTCAGCCAATTATAGCTGTCAAACGCAAGATGCCACTTGTGAGATAATTACAGCCATGCAAGTTGAAAGCTCTCTTTCATTACATGGTCACTTTGTGAGATGAGTATATGTCAGCTATCCCCAAGCCTCATCTATCCTTCATTTTCCCTTGCACGTGACTAATCATTCTCCCACTCACCCTCTACCTCTAAAGCACTTCTAAGTATTGTCTAGAACCTTCAAACTGCAAATAGTCAAGATTTGTGTCCCTAATTAACCAGCAAAAACTGACACATCCTACCCTACACCCAACAATCTATCAATAAGTTGTTGACCTCATGTTTAGTGAGGTCTTAGTCTCCTACTATTAGAACCTAGGATCTAGCTCTAGGAGTTCTTATTGACCATCCTAGCGGGCTAGCAATGGAGCCCACCTCCCGTAGAACTTCAAGCCACTTCTTGACTCATTTTTGTGAAGAACTCGGTGGTTCAAAACACTCAACTTCTAGTTGCAAGGGCTAAGGACCAACATGTAGAGGGCCCAAAAAAATGAAGTTTCTATAAGATCAAACAGCCTTAGGTGAACCCTTTGTGACTCCATTACTCGTGAACGCCGCATTTTGCGCACGCATCACACTCCATGCAATTTTGTCTTAAATTGACTCGTCCGTCGGCAAACTCGTCCAGAAGACCCCGGATGAAGAAACGAACCGCGCCGACGCTTCCGGAACGTCGACTTTAGCTAAAAAGGACACCTATATTGTTGTGGTTCAACACTCACGCGAACTGCACGAAAATCGATGCACGTTTCTTTTAATTAGCGGGGCACGAGTTCGGGTTCAGCCCGGGCTCAATTCGAGCTCGACACAGGCTGAACACAAGCAAGGATTATTTCAAATTTCAAATGAATTATTTAATCAGCCTTAATAAAATTTAATTAGGAGCTCTTATATGCCAAATAAAACTCCTCCCCCCATTAGAAATTCATTAATTCCGCACCAATATCCTGTAACGTTCCTTTGCAATTCCCCGGATACAATCCCACTGAAAGCATTCGGCCTCCTCCTTCCTCAAAACGAGATTCCGAGCTCTCCCTCTGCACCGAGACCTTCACCTGCCTCGTCTCCTCTTCCCTGCATCGAGGAAGCCGCAGACCGCAGACCGCATCCTTCGCCCTGCTCGTTCTCCTCTTCCCTGCATCGAGGAAGCCGCAGACTGCATCCTTCGCTCTGCTCGTTCTCCCGCACCGAAACCGCAGACTGCACTGTCCGATCCAGTCTCTCGCACCGAAGCCGCATACCCGATCCTCCGCTCTGCTCGATCATCGTCTCTCTGCATCGAAGCACGCCTGCTCGATCCCGCCTCTGCAATTCGCCCCTTCCTCCTCCCGCTCGGTCTCGATCCCCTCTTCCTCGTGCAACAAAACCCCACTCATCTCCCCCAACGACAGAAGCCCTCGCTCGCCTCACGTTTCAAAGCGAAGTTCCTGCTCGGCTCGATTCTGCTCGACAGGAAGCTCACTTCCCTCCCCGTCGAACAGCTGCTTCGTCTCTTCCTCATCCGACAGAAGTCGTTCGGCCTACCTCCTTGATCGCACCGCTTGATCCCGTCTTTATATTCACGCAGCAACAGCCCTGCACGACTCCATAGAAGCCAAAACTGTTGTTCCCGCTGTTTGATACAACCNCCCTTCCATTCGAGCCTCCAGACGTCGTTCGCCCCAGCCCGCTCGACGAGCCGCTCTCTCGCTCGCCTCCGCCACCAGACGTCGCTCGCCCCAGCTCGCTCGACGAGCCACTCTCCCGCTCGCCTCCTTTAACCCTTCGCAAGCCGAACAGCCACACGACTTCTTCCGCACGCACTGCAAGCCTGCGACTTCTTCTGCACGCACTGCAAGCCTGCGACTCTCGACCCCGCCATCTGCTGCGATTCTGTCGTGTTCGAATCCCCAACTCCGCTCGACTAACTCTTCTCTGAAACCCTGCATCTCTTCCTTCGGCTGAACGACGACTCTTCTTCCAACCCGTAGCTGCTTGGGCTTTAAATTTGTGGTTTGGGAGCTGTTTGAGATGTAAGACTGCTGCTCATTGCTAATTAACGGTTGTTTGGAGTGTTTGGAGGTCGTAGGAGCATTGCTGGAGCCTTTGGAGTGCTGTTGGAAGCTTAGAAAAGCCTTGGGAGTGCTGCTTGGGCTTTAAATTTGTCGTTTGGGAGCTGTTTGAGATGTAAGACTGCTACCCATTGCTAATTAAGGGCTCCTTGGAGTGTTTGGAGGTCGTAGGAGCGCTGGTGGAGCCTTTGGAGTGCTGTTAGAAGCTTAGAAAAGCCTTGGGAGTGCTGCTTGGGCTTTAAATTTGTCGTTTGGGAGCTATTTGAGATGTAAGACTGCTGCCCATTGCTAATTAAGGGTTGTTAGGAGTGTTTAGAAGTTGTAGAAGGTCGCAGGATCGTCGTACAAGTTTGCTAGTTGCTGGACCGAGCTGGAAGAGCTATAGGACCGCTGTCCAATGCTTCCATTTGCTGCCCGGTGTCATAGGAAACCGTGTAGTTGTTGTGTACCACTATTTGGGTTCGTAGAAAGCTAGCTAGTAGCTGTTCACCACGATTTGGGTTCATAGGAAGCCACCTAGGAGCTGTCCACCCCTATTTGGGTTCGTAGGAAGCCACCTAGTAGTTGTCCACCACGATTTGGGTTCGTAGGAAGCCACGTAGGAGATGTCTACCATGATTTGGGTTCGTTTGGAAGCCATCTAGTTGCTGCCCACATCTGTTCGGATTGGTAGAAAGCCGCATAGGTGCTGCCCATTGTTGTTTGGGTTCATAGGAACTCATACAAGGGCTATTCGAAATTCCTAGCTACTGTCCAGAGTCATAGGATCACCGTACACATTCGCTAGTTGCTTACCGGAGCCGTAGGAGATCGTAGGATCACCATACTAGCTCGCTAGTTACAGTAAGGAGTTGTAGGAGGCCTTAAGATCACCTCTTTTGAGTTCCTTGTCATTGCTACAACTTGTTCAATTATTTACTATTTTCTTCTTTTCTCTGCAATTTATTTAAATTCCTTGCAAATTATATTGTGTTTTGTGAGTTAAACATGCAACAGGAAAAGCAGCAGCAGAAACGTCACGTACACAGGTACATTTTATTTGTTGTTGTTTTTTTATGGCAATTACTTTTGCTCTAACACATTACACATATACTGAATACAATTTCACTTTCAAAACAAAACGATTTTTCAAAATTAAACAACATTTAAAAAAAAAACAAAACATAACATGTTCTTTCAAACTTACGGGAGTTTCTCGGAGGAGGTAACCCACGGTTGCTAACGAGATCTCCCTGGTTTAAATGGGTTTCACAACTCGTTTAAACTAAGTTCAAAAGAAAATAGTAATACCGGAACGAGAGAACTGTGGGATCCAAACCGGTATCGCTCTAATCAACTTGAACCTCCCCAATGACAACCAAACTGAGACATTGAAACACACATGGTAAAACTGTTTGATCTTTAGACTTTAAGACTGTTACTGCGACGAGGAACTCGGAACAACTTCGTGGGGAGCACGACAAGGAGTTTGGAGCGGACTACAGGTGGAGGTGGTTGCCGTTCTACAACATTAAAACGAGTCTACACCAACTAAACTTTCCTAGTTTAAACAATCTATAGGGTTTTGAGGTAGCTCGCCTAGAGTGACGTAAAACCTCACCCTCTTTTAGGCCCCTACACAACTATGTTGTGCAGCGTAAGTCCTAACTCGCCTTAGGTTCCGAGGTTGTCATCTAAAATGACGTAAAACCTCTTATCTTTGCGGGCTATTTGCATAACTAATTATTATGCAAATGTAAGTCTCAATTAATAAAATTTATTGGATTCAACATTCAAATAAAATCCTCTAAAACACAGCCACACATTATGATAGCTCGGGAAGTCACTGAGGATTCCCCTCTGGATCTGTGACATCCGCTACCTTTTATTTCCTTTGGACTCCGGAAAGGATTGTTCTTACTTGAGTCATTCCCACTTGTTTTTCCACGATCAACCTTGAAAACCTGAACTTTGAATTCTTGAAGACTAGAACTACTGATCATTATCGAGAGTTTTCTCAAGTGATTCCTGTCACTTGGGATGTAATTAACTATAGGGGTTTGCCTCTATAGAGAACTTGAAACCCAGGTAAAATAAATCATATTTAATCTTTGTATTAAATAGGAAAATTTATCAGTCACATATAAAAGGTTCGCAGACCAAATGAATGTCATAAACCTCATAGTTTGTACGATTGGGTCCATCGCCGCGGGGTACACTTATCTTTCGAGAAGATATATTATTTGTGGTACCGAACACGATTATACAAATTATTGGGCAAATGAGATCCAGTCGGTCTCATTTTTTCAAAATTAAAATACACTATTTTCATAAAATTATATCTTTTAGGTTAAATTAATTCTACTTTTCAAAACTATAAAAATACTTTTCGGAATAAAAAAGTTGACCGACATAAGCAAATTGATGTCGCTCTAGAAAGCACATCTTCAACACATTCTCATCCCAAACTACTTGTGATACATGCGATGAGGCAACTAATACTTTGTAATTAGATCTGTAGACATCATGGCTTATGCCTTCTACAATCGGTTGATTGGATCCAAAGGTACACTCAAGATGACAGAATTTGTAGTACATTCCTCACTAATTCAATAAAAACCTAAATATTAAATTTAAACATAAAATAAGAGCATGAGCAATATCTTTAATCAGGAGTGTTCTCCTGAAAATGAAAAGAAAAATTAAGTGTGCAGGCTTGCACCATGGTAAGTTTCAATCCTAGATCTAAATAAACACTAGTCTAAAGATCATGAAATATCTGGTTTGAACAAACTAATCCTACCTCAAAGAATACTACCACTAATTCTCCTCTATTACACGCTGCTTTTCCTCCAGAGACTATAAAAATCCAAATTAGTCCTTAGAATCTTTTAGGCTCCGTTGTTTGAACACAAAATTTTCTACCAATTTTTCAACACTATGAATTTAAATAAAAGACTAATATATTCCTCAAGTTTGATTGCCAGGACAAAAAAAATCAAATTGCTGTGTATGATGGTGTCAGAAGGCAGCACTTTCTTTTTCTCCTTTTATATCAGAAAACTTCACCACATCGCAGCAGCAGCAAGTGGTCCCCATTTAATGCTTTCTTTTTCTTTTTTTTAATTAGTTTTTATTTCTCCATTTTCGGCTTTGAAGGGCTTGAGGACGTAAAGAAGCATGCAGAAGAAAAATGATGGAAGCCCACAGTGTCGCTTTCTATTTCCGTCACTCTGATGAAGGCTATTTAGGAAGCAGAGGCTGCGGAGGAGCTCTAAACCCGGCCAAACGGGAAGTATTGGGCAGCACAGAAGTTAATCCGACAGTGGAAAGCGTGGAGGAAGAGGCTGTGGAGGCTATTTTGGAGCTTTCTACTTTTCAAAAGATGGAACGCAGAGGCGGTAGGTTGGCAGCAGCGGAGTTCTCGTGTTCTGAAATGGCCATAAAAGACCTTTGCGATTGACACGCCATGAGGAGAAAAGTCAGACTAAATACATGGGGAAAATATTTTTAGCAATTTGAGCAATGTAATAGAGGCGTGACTCGTTCTCAAACGAAGCCCTAGTTATGGTTTTAAATAATCCTTAAACATTTACATGGCAAAATTGTTTCAACCCATATTAAAGAGACTAAATACTAATTTAACATTTTTACAAACATTGTGACTAAATTCACCGCCATTTTAACACTTTTCTCATTTTCATTGAAAATAGAGAAACAACATTTTTGGGACAATCCATTTGACAAACAAACACTTTTTACCTCGCTTAAAATTTCAAGTAGCATCAACATTTTGATCATAGTTAATAAAGTTTCATTCTTGTGTTACTAAAATTGTAGATATGCTGATCAATTGCGAGATCTTCTTTTGTGGCAGCCATATACTAAAAGGTAAATTGTTAGAACTGTCTCCGATCCTTACAAAAGTCGACAATTGAATAAATTCGCTAGAAATTACCTACCAGCGAAAGGAGAAAGTGTGTTCTGTTTATTGTAGATGTGATGAGTTGCATGTAGATGCTTATATAATAGTTTGATGTCATGCAGTTCCCTGTGCATCCAGTAGATCCCAAACTCACATAGAACAAGGTAAGTAAACAGGTAGACAATATACATAGGCCAGCCAACTTCACTGATCCTAGAGAAACATTTGGTCCATCCACTTTCAACTAAGTGCTCTGAAATTGTAGGAAGAGCGGAGTAGTAAGGCATAGCCTTCATAGCAACTATTATTTGTAACTTCATGGCCCTGTAAGAAGGCATAGCATCTGAAAAAGTGTAAGATACATCAGATTATGCTCGATAAAGTAATCTGACTGATCTCTATATGTAAAAAATTTTTGTGTAGTACAATAATCAAGGATGCGTGCAACTTAAATGGTTTAGAGATGCAGAAACCCATGTTAATAAACAGACAACCTGCAATTTCTTGAGATAAAAAGCTTTAATGATAGAGCATGGAAAACTAGGAAGAAGCCAATCATATTTGAGTTGAAGTAGTCACAAAAAATAATGTCCAATGATCGAAAACTTAAAGCCATTAAGTCAAAATGAACAATAAATTACTGAAGCGAACTGCCGTGATGATTTGCATGGTTAAAGCTCAAATCATCTGCACAAGTTAGCGCTCAAAAGTTCTCCAAGATGAAGTGGTTATTATCACATCCACACGCATATATTTGGGAAAGCTAGTGAAAGACATGATAATGAATAGGGTATTTAGAGTCATGAAGCATATTTTTTTGAAAGATAACAGGTTCAAATTTTAATCCAGCTGAACCATCAAATCAGAGTTCAATGGAAGCCTATCACTTCCACATAAATGGAAATTTTTCTGCTACACTAAAAATATCTTTCCAAATTTTGAGTAGATCATCAGACTTTTTTCATCCTTGCATGTTTTAATAATCATTTAGGTTAAAGGTGAGGGTAAACCTTCACTATATTTACCAAAAATAATTTTAACTCTTATGCATGAGAATAATAGCACCCTCATGCTCCTTAACCAAAAGAACTAAGCAAACAGTTCATCATTTCACAATCACCAATTTTAATCTCAAAAATAACATATACTAGAAGTTAAATACAACCCTACACATGAATATTAGGAATCCATGTGTCAAGATCACCCAATATGAATCTTCACTTGGCCTCCAAGCTCTTCCTCATAAGAGCTCTTGGGATGGTCCTTGACTTTGCTCGATGAGGGGGCCTCGAAAGGTCTCTTGGTCCACACATTCGAAGGTCTCCCCAAGGATTCTCTCAATTTCATCCTCTTCCATTGTAGTTCGTCAAGCTGAATCCTTGAAAATATCAACTGACGATCAATTATGAAAGTCCTAGTATCGGTTGGTAGAGCTGAATCCTAGAAAATTTCAATTGATGATTAACCCTGACACACGTAATGTATCATGGACATTTACAACCTGATGCATACCTCTCACCAGTCTAAACCAAGCTCACTGTCAAAAATGTATGAGCAACTTCCCCGCATCGTCAAATTCTCTCAAGTTCCCACTATCATCTCCTACCTAACAATTTGCCCAGCATAATGGCATACCGTCCTTAGTCTACATCTATTATCATGGCCCTCTACTCGTATCACTATTCCGACCATGCCACAGATGATAGGAAGCCCGCAACAAAAATAATGGGTTTTCAAACTTCATCCAAAGGGGCAGCAACACATGATAGGAGAACTGATCATTTGTTAAGAGAAATCTTTGAAACTTCGAATCCAATATTGCCACGTCTTGGCACGGTGTTTAGAATTAACTAAAGCGGGAACTTCGTTCAGACGTTATTAGCATTTCATTTTACATTCCACAAAATATTTCAGAAACTTCCAATATATGTAAAAGAGCCGCTAATAATCCACAGAGACAATAAGTCAATTTAAATCATCCAACAATAACATAGAATCTGTAATTAAAATCTCAATCCACACAACCATATATATCTATCCAAAAGAAACAGTACAAAAAGAAATTACAAACATATCATCCTAGTATCTATCAACTACAGTCCTCATCTTATAAAATAAGTCACTCCTACAGGCATATCAACCTAAAACTTTTTTTTCCTTGAAAGAAACCATTAATTGTTAACAATAAGTATGACTTAATGAATATTTATAATCTAATATGCATTACATTCTTATGATATGTTATGCATAAATGACCAAAAGAAAATGTAGTTCATTTCATTAAAACTTCAAATTTATTCCCTTCTACCTTTTTCCCACAACTTCGATCATCTGGGGCTTGGGATGGACAGTACGCGTGAAAAATTTCTCCTATTCCTCTGCAAGCAAGCCGCACAATCTCCCTTCACATCCTCTCTTCAGTCGCTTCTCGACCAAGAGCAATACGCGAAGTTGCACAATCTTCTTCCTCCTTCGACTAAGACTCGACATCAAAACAGGTAAGGGACACTCTCTACTCCTTCCTCTTCTCTCTTAAATCCAATCCTAGATGCAAATTTGCTATTCTCATAAAATATATAGATGATATTATCTTGAGGTGATGATTCAAAAGAAATTATTAAAATCAAAAAGATACTTGCCACAAAATTTAAGATTAACGACCTTAGGCCTCAAACTTTCTAGAAATGGAGGTGGCTTAGTCTAAGGAGAAAATTATCATATCCTATAAAAAAGTATATACTAGACATTTTAAAAAAAACTCGCTTAACTGGATGTAAACCTGCTGACACACCCATAGATCCCAACAAAAAACTAAGGGTTCGTTTGGGACAGCTTAAAAGTGCGGGCGGCGTTTTGCTGTACCGTTTGGTCCGCGAGTTTCGTCAGCTTATCCAAAACTGCGTTTGAGTTTTTACACTAAACGCAGGTTGTGGGTCGACCCCTGCGGCCCGCCCGCGAGCTGCGTTTTAGGATAAGCAGCTTATCCTGAAACGCACAAGCTACCCCAAACGGACCCTAAATATAAGTAAAGAAAGTAGTCCAGTTGAGAAAGAAATATAACAAGAACTTGTGGGCAAACTAATTTCCCTATCACATATAATATTTGATATTACATAGTCTGTGTAATAAGACAATAAATAAATTATCCAAGTGAGAATCATCTGAAAGCATTGAACAAAATTTTGAGATACTTGACGATGGCTCTAGACATGATTTGCTCTTTAAAAGATTTGAAAATTGTGATATTGAGATATACACAAATGCTAACTAGACAAGAAAAGCAATTGATAGGAAATAAATCATTGAATAATGTTCATACGTCTGAGACAATCTCTTCACTTGGAGAAACAAAAAAATAAGATGCCTTTCGGAGTGGTGCAGAATAAGATGTCTCTCAGAGTGGTGCAGAATCAGAATATCGTGCTCTTGCACTAGGAATATAAAAAGAAATGTAACTCCAAAGACCACTAAGAAAATCTAAGCTTGAGGCAAAGAATAAAATTAAGATATTCAGGGAAAATCAAGCACCTATTAGTATAACCAAAAATCTTATACACCATGACAAAACAAAACATATTAAGGTTGACCAAGATTTTATTTCAAAAAAGTTTAACGACATAATTGTTCAGCTCCAACAAGACTTCAAATTATTAATATTCTCATCAACGCATTATGAGTCAATCGTGATAAATTGAATTCTAAACTTGGTTTGTACAATATATACAACCTAGCATGAAGGATAGTGTAGAAAGTAGTTGACCCGTATGCTCAATTGGAAAAGAATTTATTTCCTTTACTCATAATATATTTCAATATTTAGTTTTTTTTATTTACTAGATATTGTCTATTTTTTTATTTTCCTATTTTAGTGGGTTTCCAAACTAAAAGGGGGCTCAAATTTCTTATTTTGTGGACTGATATGTTAGCCACTATATATAGGGTGTATTTTATTATCTTAAAAAAATAAAAAATAAATGTTTCTCATAATTCTTCATCAAAGTATATCAATGTTAAGGAATTAGTTCAAGAAGTCGAATAAAGTTCGTCATTTTCCCAAGTCCCCATGCAAAAAAGCAAGTAAAATTTGAGGCAACTCACACCGTCCTTCTAGCCGTTAGAAGCAGGAAAGGAGATGGCAAACTTCTTCTGTTGAAGGGAATATGCCGATAGCCTCATTATTCGGTTCAAAGATGACTCATTATACATCCTTTGGTGAGCTTCAAGGAAACCTCTCTCCCTTCTTACCCGAGCGGGACTCCTCCTTTTGTTGTCACTAGACAATGCACCCTTATTTCCTGTAGCATTTTCTTCTAATTAAGGCTAAGTTTAATTATCAGTGTAAATATCATACGTGGAACCTGATTTAGCATATATTTGTTTTGTTTTGAGCATTTTAAATATTATAACCTCTAATTTCTGCTTTAAAAGTGTTGTATCATCTTCCTTTTACAGGCGGTGTATATGTATCTTGATCGGGAACAGAGGCTGAACCTCCTCACCGCCTGCACTCTGTTGTTTCGTGTTTCAACATATCACAGTTTGACAGATGTTTAAAATCCGAACAGCCGCCAAACTCCACCAATCTGTTGTCTAACAACAGATTTCACTCTCTATCCCCTTCCAAACACCGTTGATTGCTCTTATCCTCCTGAGACCATTCCACAACTACTACACTACAAAACCTGCTTCCCAAAAACCTTATAAAAGCCCTAAAATGATGTTATCTAGTATCATAGCTAGCAAATCCTAAATTATAGAGATTTATCTTCCTATGCATCCTAAACCAAAAATCTATTCAACCTAACCTAATACTCCTTCAAAAAAAATCACATCATCCACCTAATCCAAACCATAAATCAATTTTTTTTTTCAATTGAGATTTTAAATCGAGAAAGAGATGTTATGCCACTAAAGAGAAGCCTTCAATGAGACATCTAAGCGTTCACTATAGAGGATATGCAACGAGAAATTTTTCAATTACAACAAAGATTTACTGCATTTGAGAGGAGACAACCCGGACAGGTAAACCAGAGCTATAACGATGATTTGCTAGATTGAGGAGTAAGTGAATTTCTTGCACCATAAAATTTACATTGATGAAAATATAAAAAGTCCAACGACTTGTCATAAAATACCAGAGAAATCGAAATTTTGGAGTGAACATTGACCTAACAAACTTTAACAGTCGTTGGGATCCAACCGACTTTATTTAGTGGCTACAAACAGTGGAGCAAATATTTGAGTACAAGAAAATTCCACCTGATAAAAAAGTAAAGCTAAAAGCCATCAAGTTAAAGAAGAGTTCGTTTCTATGGTGAGAAATTTGAAGTGCTTATGCAGATATAAGAGAAAATAAAATCACTACCTGGTCCAAAATGAAAAGAAATATGTAGCACAAATATCTACCAGCACATTACAAACAAGACATGTTCTTACAAGATCTCAAAGTTTGAGCGGCTTATATTGAAGTGCAAGCTAGTGGAGCATGAGGAGAACACCATAACTCAATATCTGGGGAGATTGAGATCATCCATTGATAGCGTGGTACAGTTACATCCCTATTGAACTTTAAAAGTATTTAGATCCTAGCCCTAGAGGTGGAGAGACAACACATCAGTATCAAGTTCACACCATCCTTCAAACAAGGTTCCATCATCACATCAGGTGTGGGTGTCGGCCAAATAAAATGTCGTGGAATCTTTATTTATGATTTAATTTAATTTAATTATGGATATATAGCGATTATAACTTTATAAAATAGTATTTTAACTTTGGAAAATAATGTCTCGATTTAATTTATATATGCCTATAATTTTTTTAAAAAATAATAATATTTTAATTTAGAAAAGTGAAACCGAATGGATCTCACATATTTGATAGTTTAGATAGTTGAACACAGTACCACAAGTAATACACTATCCCGAGGGATATACATATCACTTGTTGGTAGGTTTATCCACCTAAACTAAAGAATTTGTGACATTTGTTTGGTCTGCAAAACCTCTTTTTTTATAAGTCGACAAGTTTCCTTATTTAATACAGGAAATTAAATAGAATTTATATTAAGATAAGTTCTTAAGTTCCCTATAGAGGCAAACCCCTACAGTTAATTACATCTTAGGCAATTAAAATCACCTAAGAAGACTTTCGATTAAGATCAGTGATTCTATCTTCAATATTTCAAAGCTTAGGCATCCAAGGTTGGACATAGAAAAATCGAAAAAGAATGACTCAAAATAGGAACAGTTATTTTTAAGAGTCAAAAGAGTGAAAGGTAGGAGATGTCACAGATTCGAGGGAAATCCCGGGGACTTCCCAACCATCCTACTATCGGGCTTTAGTTTTGAACAATGTTTTTTAAATGTTTCATCGTATTAATTTATTTTAGAATTTAACACTTATATTCACACGATATTTGATCGTGCTAATAACCTAAGAAGATAGAATGATTTACGTCGTATCGAATGACGACCTCGAAGTCCTAAAGAAAATTAAGACTTATAATGCACGATAGGGTCATGCAAAAGCCTAAACAAAAGTGGGTATTTATGTCGCACCAGCGAACTACCTTGAAGTCTTATGAGTTTGTTATTTATTCTATGAAGATTCCACCAGAGTATCGTCCTCCACTTCGTTGTTGTGGTCTCGATCGTCGTCCTCTGTCAGCTTGCTTCCGCGTTCCGCTTCCTGGAAAAGCTACTCCAAGCTCTTTAACATATCGATCATAGGTTCAAGGTTTTGGTGTGTACAAATATACAGTTGTTAGGTCAGTAGCTCGCCATAAGGTGCCTCCTAAACCGGGTGTCCTACTGTCCTTTATTCTACAGGCCCCTGCAAATCTATATAAGCAACATGAATAGTAAAAAAGAAACATGTTACGAAGCGCAGTAAACAATAAACAATAACATCTCAAGCATGAACTATAAATATATGCACTAAAGTGCGGTAAAGAGAAACGATAAGTAACGAAAGGCAGTAAAGTGTATAGTAAAGAAAATAAATGTTGTAAATATAAAACAAACATATATACCTGACGGGTCTGCTACTCCTGTAAATGAGGTCGGTGTCGCAGGTGAAAGTAAACAAGTTCAATAGAAAATTTAACAGGTGGCAAGCATGCATTTATACAAATAGGACTGAATAACAAAAATATCACTTGAAAATCTCGAGGAAAACCACAAATGACCCATGGTAACTCGAAGAAAACTATTAGAAATATGAAGAAAATCCAAAAGAAATCACGAGTGATCTACAAAGACTCGAATAAAATAGTATGAAACATATGAAAAATTTGAGGAAAGAAAGAAAATTGTAAGCATCCAGATCGGGTAGGCTCAAATTTTTGTTATTCTCGAGGACTTCGAAGACAGCCATCGGTCATCAGTATGTATAGAGTCCGACATTCAGTTAGAAATTTCCAACAATACAATCTTAGAAGGACAATCCTTAGCCTAGTACAAGTAATTGACGAGTGGACAATCAGATTATATTACTTAAAGTTTATATTTTTGCATCCATATAAGCAAAATTAATATATATTTTAGTAGTCAAAATATTTTGTAAATAGTGTATATGTTCTTATCGTAGTACTTTAAAGAAAAAATTTAATTGTTCACAAGTCGATCACACTGTCGGGCTAGGACCGCTAGCAGCCTAAGAAGACAAAGGTCCTCGTTAGTCTAGTGTCGGTGAATAAAATTGTCATTCTATATTTTCACGGGTCCCTGACCTGACTAGTCCTCTAAGAGAGACCCACAGGAAGTCCTAAGTATAGACCCTAGGTTCTAAGAAGAAGAAGATACCTCAACAAAAATAAGGTCAACATCGGGCAGCAAGTGTTAATCCAGTGGAGCACCCAAGTTGACAACACTGGAAGAAAAATCAATCCAAAGTGGAGAAATGATGGAGATCACCAACACTCCCAAGTCCATTCAAAACAAAAAATGTTTCAAGTGACACAATTTTGGAATCATTATTTATGATTTGCCCAAATAAGAAAGTGATCTCTTTTGCTGAATAAGGAATGGTTAAAGAAATAGCCGGTGATACGAGAGAGAATGAGAATGTTAGAGAGGAGTATTATCTCCTAGCCGACAAGAAAGAGATGCTAATGATTCGACGGATCCTTCAGGCTAAGCCAATGAGAGTAACGCCAGCAACCATTGATTTTTCTAGAAGGTAGTTAATCCAAGGAGTTCAAACCAAAAAGAGTTGGCCCCTATTGAGGGAGTTGTCAGATATCTTGACTAATATTTTACCTCGAAGGTAGCCACCACCGAGAGATATTTAGCATGACATAGTCCTCATTTTAGAATTTTTTTTCTACCAAACCAAATCGTCTATGGAATGCAACTAGCCAAATATGAGAATTTGCAAAATACATATTGCACACATGATGATTAGAGGCTTGGTTGTGAGAACACCCGTCTATGTGCAGTTCTAACTCTAATTGTTCCAAAAAATGATAGATATTTATTCTATTAAAACTAACTTTAAAATAGTGTATGTGTTTTTGAGTTATCTTGGATGAACGTAAGCATGGATCTGCAGTGGGACTACCTCAAACACAACAAGATAATGACTTTATTATAGTGATAATAAATTGATTCCAAAAGCATCTAGTGAAGAAGGCGAAGCCCTGCTTACTCAATGGGAACAAAAAGAGACGCTGAGACTAGTGCGAGACGAAATTGTGGGCAAGGAAGCGGCACGAGAGGACGAAGTGAAACTGTGTATGGGCATGAAGTACTTGTGGGATTCCACATTGCGGGACTTCATAAATGTGGGGATTGACCGAACGGGATTCCCGTCCAAGTAACAGCTACAAGATGAATTTCTTGTTTTTTTTTTTTGTCACTAGACCGATTAATACAGTTCTATGGCTCCTAGAAGATATTTCGGCACATAAGAAAGGAGTAATTAAGTGTTATTGGACAAGTACGAAAAGCAAGGGGAATGAATGTCGGTTGAAATCCGGTGTGAATGACGAACAACAAATCAAAAGCAAAATATGATTGTTTTTTGTTGTCAAACAGCAGTAAACAGCAACCTGGACAACGAAAGGGGCCTCCAAAAGTCCGAAATATAGGAGTATAAAAAATTGACCCAACAAGCCAACTCGCCCAATCCTGACTTGAAAAATCAGACTCGGATTGTTTCGAATCATTTTTAGGTTAGGTTTGGAGTAAAGATCCTAACCCATTTAGTTTTTCGGGTAGGGTATAGGTTGACCCACCAACTCAAAAAAGACTCATCAACCCGAAAATGACTTGAAATCAACCTATCAACCAGAAATTGATCCAAATTTGATTCGAAATTAGCCCAAAATTGATCAAATTTTAGCTCAAATTATGATTATTCCATATGCTAAACGGATCTGGTTTGGGTTGGCGGGTTTAAAGCAGGTTGGGTTTGGGTTAGGATTTTAGACCAGTATAATATTTAGGTCAGATTTGGGTCGGGTTTGGATCGGACATGAGCCTAACCGGCTAACCCGAATTGACACAAATACCGAAAGAGATCACCATTTTGATCCTATCAAACTACATACACACGACCTGAAAGAAACTCAAATATACTACACTCTGATAGAGAAAACCAGAAGAAACATCTCCAAATAACATAACAATAGCCAAAAGTTCAAAGAAAAAGAGAAAAGCAAAATATAAAGTCCCTCATTGGAAAAAAACTAATTAGAAATAGTGAATAGAAAAGAAATAAAAAGGAATAACAATATGCGAAAAAAGAGACATTTGCCATCTCCCTAATCTGGAGAGCAGTTTGACCCCTCGCAAGCTCGACTCCTCATGAGACACGACAGAGGAAGTTTATCTTCGTCTTCTGCCTTAGCTTCGACTATCGAGGAGGAATCATCACTATTACTCTAGGACAACAATTCTGCAGGATCGATGCCCGACATCGCTAAAGAATTCGAAGGTTGGACATCACCAGCACTCCAACAAGAGAGAACAGCCAACACTGAATCTTGAGCTGCAAATGAACCGTGGGTAGACCTTGATTGTTTGTCTGAGGTTGGTATCAAATAGAACATCGTGCCTAGCACGTAAATAACTCGGCAAAGTTCGCACATTAACAGTAAAGGGATACAGAACTCACCAAGTAGCATCATCTCAAAAACTACGCCAAGGTGAACTCCTCCACCTCGAGCACTTGATCCTTCATATACTTGTAGCAACGGGTCTCAACTTGAGTCATCTCCAGAATGCATGATGGCCTCTCATCCATGAACGGCCGAGGCGAGGTAGGAACCATCCAACCACTCTTATTCTGGGCGAAGTAAATTTCTCTGCCAGTCATGAACATTGTTTACCAATCACTTCACCTTTATCATAGAAGGGGAAAAGATCATTGTGCTATCAGAATAAGTCTTCGGTCAAAGAAAAATACAAAAGAGATTCACCAACCAAAATAAACTTCTGGACCAGACATACAAGGGGGAAGATTTATAGTGAGAAGCTATTGTGAGGGGAGAAGAACGCAAGAAAAGGAGAAAATGAGAAAATGAAGAACGACCTCAAATAATAAAAAACCCTAACCCTCAAGTCACATGCAGAAAAATGACAGGAGAAGATTTGAACAACTTACCCCATTTTTATTATGTGCAATAACCTCATGAGTAGAAGTTGGAAAGTGACAAGCACGATCGTTCAGATATTTAACTATGGAACCAATATTTAAAAAAGTGATAAAAGAGAAGAAGTGAGAGAAATGAAAGAAACAGGAAGGAATACAGTTATGCATAATACAGATCCAAACTAGAAATTACTGTGCTCTTTATAAGATTGCCACTATTACGAAATTGCCTTTTTAGAATAAAGCACCGAAAAATGTTCAAACGAAAAAACACAATCAAAATCAATCATAAAACCAATCAAGCTTATGCTCCTTTACATTGACCATGTTAATCAACCTATATTGGAGAAGTCGTCGTAGCACAAGTAGCCTGATGGAAAGGAACTATCCAGATTCGTTTGACTCCAGACGTTGTCGAAGAAGAAACAACATCGTCTTCATCTCCTCAAGCTCTTTATGGGTTTCATGAGAGGTTGCAATGGTCGTCTCCAACCTTCCCCCCGGTCCAGAATGTGCCCATCCGCCTCCTACGATCTCGCCTCTAAGTCCGCTACATGGTCCTGCACCTCAAACAGCTTACCTTCCAAATCGACAATATATTTTTGGTCGCCTATAAGTCCTCTTATGTTGCCACTAGCTCCTTCCATAAACCGTCAATCACTTTGCGAGAATCAATTCCCTTTCTGATTGGAGTATCATTTGCAAGCCCTACAATCATTTGTTGACCATCTGAACAGTGCTTCACCAAGTATCGCTCTTGTACCCTCTAACTAGCTTTCCCCAGACTGCTTTGCAAGCTTGATAGAAGCCATGGTCAGTCCATGATCCACATTGTCGCGCTCAGAAAAAGGATTGGCTTTAACTTGATCCTCTACGAGCAAATGGTGATTACTACCAACAGACAAAATTACAAGAGATGTGTCAAGGTATCGAGTATTACCTCCAAACGAAGGACCGCTATCAAACAACCTCATCTTGACTGCTTCTATCGGCGCTCCTTCTACCAAGCTTTCTTTTTTTGTTCCAAGGGTATCACTCGAAGGCATCGACATATTAAGTCATTGATCTACAGATGCATCTGCATAAACATGTAGGCGAAAATACATGTCATTAGTGAACACATAATATAACAAATGGAATCAATCTTTTGAGTAGCATAAAATCACATTTGCACTACCATAACTGAGCTCTAAAAGTGTCAACAGGTTTGATCCTATCTACTCACTCAACATGTCTGGCATGTGTGCATCCAAAGTTTCATTTAAATCGACAAGAAGGAGCCTCGTAGGAGCCTGATCCGACGAAGGAATCATTACCAAAGCACCTGTGGTGGCCTCTCCCAAGCCTCCCGGAGTAGGATCAAGGATTGAGGCAACCTCTACCAAATGACCGGAAGATATCCATGCCTCATCAACCCCTTGGCTTTCAACCATCTTCTCCTTTATTATAGATCTAGCTCCTCGGGATGATCCTCTCTTTTTTTCTTTTTTGATGGAGAACCGCAATCAAACTTTCTGCCGAGAAGTCCAATCTCTGTCGGAATTTTTTTGCATCAAAGCAAAGACAAAGGAATGAAGAACTATAAAAGGAGAATGAGCTTCTCTCAAGATGCTATTACAACACAACGACCGAATAGTGCTCGCGCTCCGCGCTCCCCCCTTTTATATCAAGCAAGTAGTTAAAGCTAGAAATGATTTAATAACCACTGCATTTAATATCAATCTAATTTTGCAGATATATATTTAAAGCCTACACAACTTTTCTTTATTCTTTTTCTTGACGGCATAACGGCACTTTGATGGACGTCAACTATGTGTACTTAAATTCAATTTCGTGTGATGTGACAATTATTCCCTAATGATAAAGGACCATCGGTTCATTCCACCCTAATAGGGAAGTCAGAGAGGGGTTCCATTTTCTGATAATCTATTATCTTACTCACAAGTTATATTATTTAAAAAGAATTATCTCGCCACAAAACTATCCAAGTAACTTAAAACAACTAGTACTTTCAAATTTGAGTAAATAAGAACATAAGATCTCGATAAGCCGAGTCAATGAATTTGAACGACTCCCCATTAAAGGAGAGCCAAGGCCCCGGGGGAGCAAGCTACTCACATTCACTCCGAAGTTTAAGTGGATACTCCCTATAAATATAACCAAAAGTGCCCTAGGTGGAGAAAAGTCCTAACTCGACACTGGCTGTAAGCAGCCAAGCTTCCTGTAGGCATAGACAAAGTGTCCCCAAGAAGAGAGAAGTTTGTCTCAAACAAAAAATGATTTCATGGTTCATTGTTTGTCGTCCAAACTATAGGCGCAATAAACATAAAAGTATTCGAACATCGTAGAATTTTGGATTTTTGTTCTTCTCTTGTTTTTCTCGTAGCCCCTAATCAAAGAGCAAGAAAATCGAGGAATTAATATATACTCATAAATGACTCCCATGGGTCGAAGCATATGTTAGCAGATCATGTGGGCCTAGATGGCCTATTTTTTTATAGAAAAAATCGATTACCTTCGCCTGTAGAGCTTGGGTGCCGAAGCAACCTATTGAGCTTGCTTGCAGAAGCGATTCGCCGAGTTTACTTGCCTAAATGACATGATAAACCCTCCACAATTGCTCCTCTAGATTAATAAACCACTAACATGAACAACATTACTCAAGGACAAACATATGTTCACGTTTATTTAAGAGTCGCTTTATAGACACATTGCAATCTTCTAGTAAAGACATCGTAAAAGAGCCTTATATCATAGGCCTATGTCTTAATTTTCTTTTTTTTCTCCTCTAACAAGAAAAAATGGCGGAAGACAAACCAAAAGGAAGAAAGATATATAACTTCAGACACCTCCCACTTGAGGGGCGATCCATCCATCTCTCTCACTGCCGCTACTTCTCTCTCACATTTTCTCCTCCCTTGCCCAATCTCTTATATAAGATTAAAAATTAAGGTTTGGGGAGGGGAACTTCTATCTCATTCCTTCTTTCTTCAATACATCCAAAAACAAGGTCTCTCCGGGGTTGTATGAAACCACGAACAATGCGGGACCCTACATTTTAAAAAGATTCAACAAGTATCATGTCCTCTCCTCATGCGGAACCGGATCAACTCTTTCTCACCATTTCTCCCATTGTGAATCACTCGATAGAGATCAAGTTCTCTGTAATAAGCTCACATACTGAATAGATAACTCTGAATGAATACAAAGCGGCCATAAGTCTGCTTAAAATCACTCTACAATTTTATAGTGTCCTGTCCTGTTCTTTGTCATTCAAGTCCTGCTGATTATCTCCTTTCTACCTCCATTCAAAGTATCCTTCAAGTTTTGCATATTCATCTTTCTCTACAAACCTTCGAAGTGGTTCAACGAGCAACACCAATGAAAAATCTCAAACAAAGACTAAAGCAACAACATGGCTTTTAAGAAATCAACAATCAAACGAAACACGCCTAATCCTACAAGCCTCGCAAGATAAAATTTCCAATCAACATCTAAACAGTAAAAGCATCAATCCGCAGAGTATCTAAACCCCAAAAACACCAAAAAATTTAAACAAAAACCTTTGGGAATGTAAACGTTGCGCTTGAGATAGTAGATATAGAAGCACCAAATAAATCCGGATACGAAGTATAGGAGATTTCCACCGATGTAGTTGCGGAGCCATGACTTGAGCATGGAAGGCAGAGGCCGCCAAATCGATTCCGGCACCATCAAGCCGAGAACAATGTTGTTGAACGCTTCCGTCTCGTCGACGAACTGCTGCAAATACTGACCTCTATCCATCGCCGGCCGCCGATGAGATCCCGATTCCCGATCAAATATCGTCGGAGAGTTCGCAATGTTAGGGCGAGGCGGAAGATTTATGCTGCTGGATTTTCAGCATCGTCATTCTGCTCGACAAAATGCGCTCCAACTTACTATTAAAATCTATATTAAACTAATCCTGTCAATCATATTTTATACTATAAATTCATCTATTGAATTTAAGAAAAAATTGCATTATTACATATCTACCCCTCAATTTCTATACTGCCCAAACTTCAATTTTTACAACTTTGCATGAAACTGTTTATTTTCAACCGTTACAAGCTTGTAGATAATTGTCTATTATTTTTAGAAAATTACACTTAAACCACCTAAAACATTGATATTTACAATTAATTAGCCAAAGTGATTTATTTGAACTATTGAACTGCTCTATTTACGACTGCCACAATCAAACTATTGAGAATTAGATGAAAATGAAAAATTACGGATTAAGTTTTATCATGAATCTTGATATTCGAGTGAGAATTTCAAACGAACAAAACACGAACAAGGAGTATGCTCGCTCAAAATCCGCTCATTTACTTCTACACTCTATATATTACAAAAAATAAATAAATTAATTAATCTATTAATTTTAAGATTTTTTTTTTTTTTGAAATGGAAATTATATTGGGGAAATTATATTGGACGGCTGAGGCGTGCCTTGAAGTGTGCCGTTGTGTCACCGTTGTAGAGGATGAGACAATCCTTTCTTTAGATTATGGATGAGAACATAAGACTGCTTCCCAAGTGGGGCTCTCCCCTCGCCTCAGTCGTTGCAAAATGTTTGGCTATTTTGGGATGTTTTAGAAAAAAATAAGGAATTACATATATACCTCTTAATTCTCATGCATTTAGATATTTAATATATGAAATTGAATGTTGTAAGTTTCATCAGGTCAGGGGTTTGAATCCTCTTCTGACCAATTCGTCAGTAGTGATATTATACACATGAGGGTGACTGGAGGCTCGTATAATAGTTTCTGGTCATTGTTTTAAATAAAAAATTATATATATATATATATATATATATAAAGTTCTATGCATGAAAAATGTAATTTATTTAAATTTTTAAAGTTAAAATAATGATATTTTTAGGAGATGTGATAGATTTGGAGGTATAAATATAAAATGCGAAATATAAGTGTTAGATATCTAAATACATAACATTTGTGTGGTATGTAAGAAGAATCTTATAAAGCTGAGTTGGATTGCTCATCTTTAGAAAGATAGAATGAAGTTATAACTAATAGTGTTAAAAAATACTTTTTTCATTGCACCTATCTTTAAATATTTAGCTTGGTTGAATTGATTTTTATTTAATGACCTTATAATAGGGCTTGGAATATTTGGGTTTGGCCCTATGCTCATACTTTATGAAATAATTCACGCTAATAGCTACAATATGATGTAAAGCTTACGATAAAAGAATGAGAGCTATGAAAGAAAAAAAACATAACAAAATGAAATAACATACACAAATAGTATGATTTATTAATATCAAGATTAGTATTAGTGAATAAAAATTAATATTCATATTTTTAGTAATCAGTTCTCATAAACTGTAGCTAATATGGCTGTAATTATGTTTGATAGTAGCCAACAAAAATTACTCAAAAATAATTCATTTAACTTTAAGACTTAAACTATTTATGATACATTAACCATCAATACATTGTGGCTTTTACTCATACTTGTATGTTATGATAAGCCACAGCCTTTCAGTCATAGCATAAAATTTAGGTGTAGCTATGTCAATATTAGAGAGTCAATTAATGTGGAGCTTACAGCCTTGTATGTTTTTCTTAGTTGGCTTATTACTACACATTTGTGCAATTATTTTTCTATACCTAAATCAAATATAGAACCAATACTATATGAATATATGGTTCATGTATTAAAATACTTGAATGTCAACTTAAGTGTGACTACCAATCACTATTTTTGGGGTGTGATAACTAACATTTTTCCTAATATTTTTAGCATGTTGTGATGATTAAATAATACATTTCAAAATATTACTATACTGTCAAGTTTAGGAAATTTTTTTATGTACAATAAGGTGCAAGCTAAGGTTTGTGATTAGTATAATCTAGAATTCATAGAGTACTCTAGGACTAAATTTGTATCTTATTATAATTATATTTTAAATACATATATGACTAAGCATGTATATGTAGAGCTAAGATGTACCCTTTTTTTTTTTCTTAGGAGTGTTTAAGCGACCAAGCTGCACTAACTTGTGTTATTTTTATATAGATCATCACAATGCACTATTTTATTTATTTTCTATAATTAGTTATATTTTTTTATGAGAATTTTATATATATAGCACACAATTCTTATGTATTTGCATATTTCACACCAAAGTTTTCGTATTCGCATGCATAATGCTTCGGTGCTTTAAAATTTTAATTTGCATCAGGTGTCCAATAACAGCGTGTCGCGTGGCAACCCGGGCCCGAATCATGTATGTCAGTGGGCCCAAATTATCACGTGGCCCTTTATTATTGGACACCTGATGCAATAATTTCTCGGTTGGACTCGAGTCATAGACGAGTAAGCCTAGTCAGCTGAGTTGATGTGGAGTATGTTTTAATTTGCATCAGGTGTCCTGATGCAATAATTTCTCGGTTGGACTCGAGTCATAGACGAGTAAGCTTAGTCAGCTGAGTTGATGTGGAGTATGTTTTACTTCAGTCATTAAATGGGCTTTTTTTTTTGCATGTGTACATCTGTAAATCAATTATTGCTATTTATATGACTACAAACTCTTCTTATTTTTCTCATTTATTGACAATTATTATTATTATTATTTCGAATAATACAAAATTTATTGGCTTATTAAAAGGTATTGAAGTGTTCCATGTGCGTGTTTTCTAAGAATTTCATTTTATTTTAAATTTGCAATTTTGATGGAATTTTCTTTTTATTATTGAAGGTGTTGGCATAAGATATTTGAAGAACTTTAATTTGGTATTTATGTTTATTACATTCTTTCCTAAAATGTGAGCATTTAAATTTGTTTTGCAACATTGACATGAAAAAAAAAAGCATTCATAAGCCAAGTTTTCTTGGATTTTCTCTTTTTTTTTTTAATTTGAATAAGATAATAAAAATTATATGTGTTGTATGTCGGAAGATTCGTGACAGTAGAGTGATAGTTAATGTCTTAACATTGCACAAAAATCCAACACAAACAGATGATAGAAGCTTGGAGGAGGAGCCACTAAGATTTTTTATTTGAAAAGACCTTAGAAAGAGAAAAAATCATGGGGCATATCCCAGTCAAAATAATCTATTATATGATCGTAAATACATGGCTCAAGTCTTCTCATTAATTAGAGAATACAAATTACAATGCTGATAATTTTATATGTACAATAATGATATCAATGCAATAGATATAATTGGGTTGTAACAAATGTGATGATTGGCTATAATAACAATAGTTAGTCAAAAAGATCGTAGTCGATTGCTACAAAGATAGTAGTTGACCATAAATGTTGCAGTTAAATGTTGCAATAGCAGCAACTGTCCAAAAAAGCTTTAGAGGGTGATTGTAATAACATTAATCAGCCACTGAAGCCATAATTAGAAGTTATAATAGTAATGGGCAATATAGGTCGTATTTGGTAGCTGCAACAGTGTCATTAACCACATGGGTCATAGTAGAAAGTTGAATTGATAACTGGTCACATAAATCATAGTTGGTAGATGCAGTGTTAGTTGGTCATATAAACAATAATTGGAAAATAAGTAGTTATTAGCCATATAGGTTTTATTTGGTCACATAAATCATAGTTGATAGCTCTAATAGTTTCAGTTGACTGTATATGTCATAGTTGGAAGTTGCAATAACAGTTAGCCACATAAATCGTAGTTAGTCACATAAGTCGTAGGTGGTCGCATAAGTTGTAGTTGCTAGTTGTAGCTACATAGTTCATAGTTGGTGACTACAACAACGTCACTTGGTCACATAGGCCATAGTTGGAAGGTGTGGTAACGATCAGCCATATAAAGCATAGTTGGTCACATAGATTGTTGTAATGTCAATTGGCCATGGAAGTTGTAGTTGGAAGCTACAATAACAATTAATCACATAGCCCATAGTTGGTCACATATCATAATTGATAGCTGCAGTGGCATCGGTTGGCCACAGAAGCTGTAATTGGAAGTTATAATGGCAGTTAGACATATTGGTTGTAGTTGATCGCATAGGTTATAGTTAGTAACTATAATAACATTATTTGAAGAGAGAGGTCGTAGTTGGTGGCTACAAAAGTGTTTATTGGCCACAGAGTTCATAGATAGTTGTTACATAGGCAGCAGTTAGCCACAAGGCAATAGTTGATATTTGAAACCCTTTTTAAAGAGAGAACAATGTTACAATTTTATACTGAAACACAATATTGTCTTTATATACATATATACATATATATATATATATATATATATATATATATATATATATATATATATATA
>JXCR01129422.1:4480-18454 GCA_002079205.1 Phalaenopsis hybrid cultivar
ATGATCAGCTATTTGATTATTATTTCCCTTTCTACCAACTATGGTAAAATCAAACACTTGCAAAAGAAGTATCCATCTAATTAATCTTAGTTTAGCATCTTTCTTTTGCATCAGGTATTTAATAGCAAAATGATTTGTATGCACTATATATTTAGTTCCAATTAAGTAAGGTCTAAATTTATCAAAGACATAAATAATAGCTAATAACTCTCTTTCAGTAGTAGTGTAATTAATTTAAGCATCATTTAGAGTTTTACTAGTATAATATATTACTTTAAAAATTTTATTATGTCTTTGTCCTAAAACAGCCCCAATAGCATATTCACTAGCATCGCACATTTTTTCAAATGGTTTTTCTCAATCATGTAGTACTATTATAGGTGCAGTAAATTTTCTTTCAATAATACAAATGCTTTTATGCATTCCTCATTAAAATTAAATTTCATATTTTTTTCTAAAAGTTGGCATAATCGTTTAGTTATTTTTGAAATTTTTTTTATGTAACTCCTGTAGAATCCAGCATGTCCTAGAAAACTTCTTACCCCTTTTACGTTAGTAGGAGGTGGTAATTTTTTAATAACTTGAATTTTTGCAGAATCTACTTCCATACAATTTTTCAGAAATTTTATGCCCAAGTACAATTCCTCCTACAACCATAAACTGGCATTTTTCCTAATTTACTACTAGGTTGATTCTTTCACATCCAAAATTTCTTCTAAATTATTTAAACATAATTCAAATAAATTTTTAAATACAGAAAAATCACTCATAAACACTTCCATTCCATGTTCAATAAAATTGCTAAAAATTGACATTATACATCTTTGAAATGTTGCAGGTGCATTGCATAGTCCAAAAGACATTCTACAAAAAGCAAATGTTCCATATGGGCTTGTAAATGTTGTTTTCTCTTGATCCTCTAGAGCAATTGAAATTTGGTGATAACTGGTATATCCATCTAAAAAACAATAATATTTTTTTCCAACCAATCTATCCAACATTTGGTCTAGAAAGGGTAAAGGAAAGTGATATTTTTTGGTGGCCATATTTAATTTTCTATAGTTAATACAAATTTGCCTACCACTCACTTGTCTTATTGAAATTAATTCATTTTTCTCATTTTCTTCAACGGTCACTCCTTTCATCGGAACACAGTGAATTGGACTTACCCAAGTACTGTCTGAAATATGATCTATAATTTCAGCATCTAACCATTTTAAATTTTCTTTTTTAACAACCTCTTTCATTATTGGGTTTAATCTCCTCTGAGGATCAGCTTTAGGTTCATATTGTTNTTTGCAATAATCTTTTCTCACTAGCATCCTTTAAATTAAAATTAAATTCCTTAATAGCCCAAAATGTTTTAAGCTCCAATTCTACTGGTAAGTGACATGTTTTTCCAAAAATAAGTCTAAATGGGGACATTCCTATAAGAGTTTTATAAGCAGTTTTATATGCCCATAATGCAGTATCTAATCTTGCAGACCAATCCAATTTATAAGGATTTACAACTTTTTCTAAAATTTGTTTTATAGTTTTTTCTAAAATTTGTTTTATTTCACAATTTGGTATATCTGCTAGACCGCTAGTATGAAGATAATAAACAGTAGAGAATCTATGCATAATATCATATTTCTTAATTAATTTCTCAATTCTTTTATTCCTAAAATGAGATCCTCCATCTATAATAATTACTCTCGGCATTTCATATATTGTAAAAATATTCTTAATTAAAAATTTAGAAACACTCTGAGCATCTCATCTAGGTACAACAATAGCTTCAATCCATTTTGTCATATAATCAACAAGTAATATATATATATATATATATATATATATATATATATATATATATAAGATCAGAAGNGTATTGACATATCCATATTATCTCTTCATTTCACCATTTCTCGGAGTATGGAGAAAGATAAAGAAAACTACTCAGACTTTATGAGAAAGATACAACAAAACACAAATTTCATATATAAAAGAAAATTCATACAGTCCTAATAAACAAAAAACACTTATCTGAAACACTTTCTCAAAGCAAATCCCTTGTAGCATCTCCTAGGAAATGTAGGAAGAAGAAATCTCTCACTTTTTTTCTTCTCCAACACTCTTAGAAAAGAATTCACACTAAATCTCCCCACAAAAACTCTAAACTCTTAAAGATAACTCACTAATAGATTATTGAATGGTGGTGGAATGAAGATGGAAAAAGTGTATGGAGGTGAGGTGTGGCGGTTGAAACCAAGGAGGAATGAGGAGAAGCCCCTTTTCTAGTCAATTTCAGCCCCAAATATAGCTGAGTCGGTTCTTCAATAGGTGCATCCAAAAACTCTTCAAAAAGCATCCAAGTTTGTTGAATCTTCTAGAAACGGGGGCTGAACCGACATTGGCTCAGTCGACGCCCATTCTGGCACCATCAGCGCCATTATTTTGTATTTAATTTAGGTTTTCTCTATCAAACGGCACCGTCGGAGCCCAGTGTGGCGTCGTCGGCGCTGAGAAAATCTCTAACTTCTCCATTTTGACTCCAAATTCCATCATTTTTGCTTCATTTTTGTTCCAAGTCCTAAAAATCAACAACCTGCAAGAATACATAAAAATATCTTCCATTAAAGTGCAATATCACCAAAAATAAATATAAAATATGGGTCTAAAAATGATATATTTTTGGTGTGTCAAAATCCCCCAAACTTACATATTACTTCTCCTCAGGTAACTCCTCTACTATATAAAAAAATATGACTTATGATAACGAATTTAACTTCTAGATTTTCATATTTTAGTCCACTAAATACAATACTTTAATTTAAGAAAAATTCAAAACAACTTCAGTTAATACTAAAGGTATAAGAATATTTAGTAGTCAAATCTAAGATTTTTTATCCTCTATTTTTGTTTCAAGGAAAATTGTAAATCATTCATATGAAAACCACTTAGAATATTCATATGAAAAAGAACTTCATAAAACTTTACTATTAAATAAGTTAATACTCAAATATAAGTTTAGAAAATGTAGACAAGTCTTCTTCTTTAAGTTGATTCAAGTGAAGCCAGTTTTTAATTAGGCATCTCCTCAAGCTTCTCCTCTCATTATCTTTTTCTTTTCTCTTCTTTTCAGGATCTTTTTTAATCCTTTTCTTTTCTTTTCTTAATCTTTTTTTTATTATGAGGATTACTATATCTGGATAGTCTTTAATGATTTTGAACTTCACTATCCTCTTCTTAAAGTCAAAAACTTTTCACATTCCTTCACTTAACAAATTTATATTAGCCTAAAGTTTTTATAAACTTTAATTTTTTTTTCTTTTTACATGAATCTCTCAGATGTTTAATACTTCAAAAATACAAATTTATTTACTTAAACTAAAAAAACATAGTCTTATTCTCTTATACCAAGTATCTTAATCTCTAAAACTAACCTTAAATATTGAAAATTTTTACTTAAGTTTACTATATAATTAGAAACATAATTATAGTTATCTAAAGTTAGCCTCTAATACCAAATGTCATTTTAAATTTAAATTTTTTGAAAATATAGCTAAGTGAGGACAAATAAAATTAAATTTCTTTCTTTTAAAAAGAATTTTTCTTTCCCCCCAAAACTTAAATTTTTAAAAGATTTGCATGAAGAAACATTAAATACATAAAGAAAAGACTTACATGTGAAGATTCTGATTTGAAACTTATCTCTGAAATATTGCAGGTGCTAATATGAAAAGCTACAAGACTTAAAACATTAAATTGCACATAACACATATAAAATATGTTGTGAAATAGTTAATTACAATAGATTTAACAAAATATTAAAACTAATAACAGAACTAAACTGAATTTCAAATAACAAACAGTTTTACAATCTATACTTCACAACACAACAAAATAGAGTCTCACAATCTAACAATAAGTTGTCTCAACAATATAATAATGACAAACAACAACATAACAAAGTACAATCAAAACATAAACTAAAAGAAAAGATCAAACTAACATATCATCATTTTTCGTCTTCTTCTTCTTCTTCTTCTTCCACATTCAGATTCTGCTGCTTATATGGAGTAAAGATAGGGTTAGTAGGAAACTAAACTGAATAGTCAACCTTCATGTATCTGACCATTGAATCATCATAAGAAGCATCATATTCGAACTTTTGTCTAATCAAATCATTTGTGTGAGCATTTATGGCCTCCGTGTTTTCCATTCTATGATCCATCCTTAAGATATCTCCCTTTTGGATCATCATCTGTTCCAAAAGTTCAATGTTGGTAGGGTCACTAGAAGTAGGGGTCCTTGAAGTAGAAGGAACATTTCTGGTCTTACTTCCTGATCTCCATCCAACATGAGATTCATGTCTTAATATTGGCATACCCAATAGGTTTTAGATGCTCAATCCTCTCTTCCTTTGGTCTATAATCAACTCCTGCCTGTTCACAAAGTGAGAAGATAAATACAGGGTGTGTCAATCCACCAGTGGTATCTCCAAAAGCAATAGATCGAGTGTTCATATAAATAATAGAGCCTATATTTATCCTCATCACTTGCTGGATACAGAAGTTTAGGATAGCTCTGTCCTTTTGTAACCTCACTATGATGATTTGTCGGTATCATTCTTCCAGAAATAAAATAGTGTCAGGCCTTAGATACGACATTAAGCATATAAAGAGGAAAGTTTACTTTAACTCAATTTTTCACTTTCCAGGTTCCTCTTCCATTAGTAAGAAAAGAAATAACCTCATCCAAAGCCTCATTCGTATCAGAAAACGATTTATACTGGCAACTGTAAACATCTTCCAACTGATAAAACTTATTAATTTTTCTTGGAGAAAACTCCACCTTTTTCCCATGAACAAAAACAAAATTATCAGAAGTCTCTTTAAAATTGACATAGAATTCCATTACTACACCAATAATAGCCTTGGTAGTAAAATAACAAAAATTTCTCACTATCGAGCATTGATTAATCTCTCGACTTCTCCACCCGGATTTTTAAATCCACGATCCGGAATCACTTTTTTTTTTCAAGTAGACTATGGAAACAAGCACTAGCTTTCAAGCTAACACATTGTTGGTTGTCATAGTCCACTATTCTTTTTCCTTTGCTCATTCGAGGTGTCATGGTAAATCTAAGAAAATTTGATATAAGTCTGAATAAATCCCAAAATTCTGAAAATCACAGTGTAAAACAATTTAAACTCAAATCTATTAAGTAAGAGTTCTTCACCAAAGGATTTTCTCAAAATCTCTAAAAAAATTCCAAAATTTTCAGATCTCGGCAATGTGAGATAAATATTTGGTGAAAATAAAAAATTTTTAGTTCAAAGTATAGCTCTTACCTAGTGAAGATGAATCTGAAGTTCATTTGCATTGAAATCACCCCAAATCCGAGCAAATGCGAGCCCTAGGTGTAAAAACCGGAAGCTGATGGTGACTCAAAGGTTAAAAATGGAGTTTTACGGTGTAAATCTCGAATTTTAAGGGGGTTTAGGCTGTTCTCGGGTCGAGGGTGCTGTCGGTGCCCATGTCAGCGCCGTCGGCGCTGAAGGCCTAAAATATTTCATTTTCGATTTTTCTCAATTTTCAATTTCCTTTCAATTTTCTCCAAAGTCTTTTTTATATTTTTAAACACAAATTTTTATCTAACAATAATTCACAAACAATCATTTTCACTAGCAACAACAAACTAACTTTTATATATGAAAATACACTTTTACAAATACATTTTTCTAATCACACTTTCACACATATTAAGCAAACTAAATTACAAATCAGCGTCGAAATCAAGCCACAACACTAAACACTGGCACAAAACTAAACATACAATCAAAGTTCAAAATTCTAAAGCAAAACAAACTAAATCAAATCCATAAATGCATAAGTATTTTAAACTAATAGAGAGTCTGAATTCTTCAATTATTATGTCTCTTCTTCAGTGCTTTCTCCTCCTCTAATCTCTCCCAGAGATTGGTAATGAACGTACAGATTATAGAAGGGTCGGTACGGGAATTGATCAGTCGAATTTTTTTCGATCCATCCTTTTTCCTTGAACATCCGCACTAATCCTGCTTCAAATGTTCTAGTATGATCAAAATTCTCCTTCATCCTTCAATCTACGTGATCGAAAAGGTATTTAAGATCTCTTATTGCATTCATAATACTTTGAAGTTCTCTTTCAATTTTCTTCAATTTCTTTTCCAAAGCAAGTGAACTTCCAACTGTTGGTGGCATCAATAAAGTTGAAGCATGTGATGAATGATCCAAGATAGTATCTAATGCTTCATTCTCATTCTCAAAATGATTATCACAAATAGGATTCATGGGATCCCAAGGTAATAAAACTTTTTCCCAACTTTCATATGGAACTTGAGATTGACTGCAAAGTAGGAAAATTGTGGAAGGATGCCCAGTTCATAAATTGACCCATTCATAATAATACCCATAACATTTTTAAAAATGATAGATCCTACATCAATAGGCTTTTCCATTTGAATGCAATAGTTTAAGATAATACTTTCTTTGGTGACTCTATTAATCTTCATAGTAGGGAGTAATTTTGCAGAAATAAAGAAATGTCACTGCTTCGATATTGGATTAAGTAATGAATCAGAGAAACTAACATATCATTCATCTCGCATTTCCCAAATATCACTTTCATCCGTCAGAAAATTATAGACATCTTGCATCAAATCTCTCGTAGGGATGAAATTTATATAATGACAAATTGAAACGTTTTCTATCATATACAACTCATTAATTCGGGAAGGAGTAAATGGTACAGCCTTACCTCGTACGAAGACAACTCCTTGGGTAATTCCATGTAAGTTAGTATAGAATTCCTTCACCACTGGTAGAACAACTGCAGCGGTAGTGTAGCACAGAACTTCCAATCGTATTTGTATAATGATTTTATCAGTCAAAGAACTTGGATTAATCAATCCATGATTGACGAAGTCTGTCTCCTAGATCAATCTCTTCTTCGTAATAACCTTGTCGTATAATCTTTGATCGTCAAAACTGATAAACTTTTTTCTATTAAAAACTCCATACTTGGATGTATTTCTGGAATTGGAAGCCATAGAATTCGAAAATAGAAAGCTTCTGGTCGTCCAAGACAGTTTTTAAAACTTTAAAAACAACTCCCAGCGGTTATTACAGAGCGAAATCCCGCCAAAGCTTCTGGTCATCCTGAACTGTCAAACTGCTATCGGGGCCGTCGACGCTCCTGAAGGCGCTGTCGGCGTCCTAGCTCGTGTATACGGGCGTTGTCGGCGTCGTCGCCGTCAGAGGCTAAAATCACTTATTTTATTTTTTTGGTTCATTTCAATTCTAAATTTTCCTCCAATACCAATATTTATCTTTATTTATAATATATAAAATTTTGTAGGATTATTATCTACTAAAATATAAACACTTATCACATAAAATAATAATACATAGATATATATATATATATATATATATATATATATATATATATAANTAATTTAGAAACATTTCATTTATTCTAGAAATATTTCCTACTCGCTGACATCGATCACATATTTTAATATATTTATTAACATCTCTAAAAAGAGTAGACCAAAAAAATCCAACTTGTAAAATTTTATATGCAGTTCTATTTGTTCTAAAATGTCCTCCAAATTTAGAATCATGACATCTTAATTATTTGTTGAGTTTCTTCATAAGTCACACACCTTCTAATAATTAGAGTTTTACATTATTTATATAAATATGAATCATCCCAAAAATAGAATTTTGAATCATAAATAAATTTCTTTTGTTATGGATTCTTCATATTAGGTGGTAGAATATCACATACAATATAGTTTACTATATCAGCATACCACGGTACATTCATTTCATCAATACTATATAATTGTTCATCAGAGACATTTTCTAAAATTTCATTTGCAAAATTAGTTAATATTTCTATTTCAAGTCTAGACAAATGATCAGCTATTTGATTATTATTTCCCTTTCTACCAACTATGGTAAAATCAAACACTTGCAAAAGAAGTATCCATCTAATTAATCTTAGTTTAGCATCTTTCTTTTGCATCAGGTATTTAATAGCAAAATGATTTGTATGCACTATATATTTAGTTCCAATTAAGTAAGGTCTAAATTTATCAAAGACATAAATAATAGCTAATAACTCTCTTTCAGTAGTAGTGTAATTAATTTAAGCATCATTTAGAGTTTTACTAGTATAATATATTACTTTAAAAATTTTATTATGTCTTTGTCCTAAAACAGCCCCAATAGCATATTCACTAGCATCGCACATTTTTTCAAATGGTTTTTCTCAATCATGTAGTACTATTATAGGTGCAGTAAATTTTCTTTCAATAATACAAATGCTTTTATGCATTCCTCATTAAAATTAAATTTCATATTTTTTTCTAAAAGTTGGCATAATCGTTTAGTTATTTTTGAAATTTTTTTTATGTAACTCCTGTAGAATCCAGCATGTCCTAGAAAACTTCTTACCCCTTTTACGTTAGTAGGAGGTGGTAATTTTTTAATAACTTGAATTTTTGCAGAATCTACTTCCATACAATTTTTCAGAAATTTTATGCCCAAGTACAATTCCTCCTACAACCATAAACTGGCATTTTTCCTAATTTACTACTAGGTTGATTCTTTCACATCCAAAATTTCTTCTAAATTATTTAAACATAATTCAAATAAATTTTTAAATACAGAAAAATCACTCATAAACACTTCCATTCCATGTTCAATAAAATTGCTAAAAATTGACATTATACATCTTTGAAATGTTGCAGGTGCATTGCATAGTCCAAAAGACATTCTACAAAAAGCAAATGTTCCATATGGGCTTGTAAATGTTGTTTTCTCTTGATCCTCTAGAGCAATTGAAATTTGGTGATAACTGGTATATCCATCTAAAAAACAATAATATTTTTTTCCAACCAATCTATCCAACATTTGGTCTAGAAAGGGTAAAGGAAAGTGATATTTTTTGGTGGCCATATTTAATTTTCTATAGTTAATACAAATTTGCCTACCACTCACTTGTCTTATTGAAATTAATTCATTTTTCTCATTTTCTTCAACGGTCACTCCTTTCATCGGAACACAGTGAATTGGACTTACCCAAGTACTGTCTGAAATATGATCTATAATTTCAGCATCTAACCATTTTAAATTTTCTTTTTTAACAACCTCTTTCATTATTGGGTTTAATCTCCTCTGAGGATCAGCTTTAGGTTCATATTGTTCATCTAATATAATTTTGTGCATACAAATAAAATGACTAATTCTTTTAATATTTGCTAAAGTTCATCCAAAAGCCTTTTTATATTTTTTCAATATCTCTATTAATTTTTGTTCTTGAATTTTAGTTAACTCTGAAGACACAATAACAGCCAATGTAGATGACTCTCCTAAGAATACATATTTTAAATGGACAGGTAATTTTTTCAGTTCAAGTTCAGGTGGTTTAATATTTGAAAGAATAAGATTTTAATCATTTTCCAACAAGTCTAACGTTTCAAATTTACCCTGAATATAATCCAAATCTTCTTCTTTTATCTCATTCTTATTTTCAAAAATTTCTCCTTGCCTCAATTTATCTTCAAACTCATTCTTAAATTGCACATTACTCAGATAATCAGTTACTTCCATCCTGAAACATTCATTATCTTTTTTTATTGCAGAATATTTCATAGCTTTTGTTATATTAAATGTTACTTCTTGATCATTAACTCTCATTATTAATTCTCCTTTTTGCACATCTATCACAGCTCTCCCTGTTGCAAGAAATGGTCTCCCTAAATAATAGGAATTTCTTTATCTTCCTCCATATCTAATACTATAATGTCTATAGGGAAAATAAATTTATCCACTTTTACTAACACATATTCTATAACTCCTTTTGGATAAGTTATTGATCGATTAACTAACTGAAGAGTTACAGTAATAGGGGAAATCTCTCTCAAATTTAAGCTTTTGAAAATAGATAAAGACATAAGATTGATACTCGCTCCTAAATCACATAAAGTTTTTCCAAAAAATTTTTCACCAATAACACGAGGTATAGTAAAACTGCCAGGATCTTTTAATTTTTCAGGAAGCTTTTTCTGAATAATAGCGCTACACTCTTCACTGATTGCAATGGCCTCGTGATCTGTAAACTTTCTTTTCTTGTTTAGTATATCCTTCATAAATTTCATATAACTTGGCATTTGTTCCAAAGCTTCAACAAAAGGAATGTTTATCCTTAACTTCTTAAGGATTTCTAAAAATTTTGTAAATTTTTTATCTTTATTCTTCTGTTTCAGTCTTTGAGGAAACAGAGGTAATGGTTTTTCTAAAGGACCTTGTGTTTGTTCATTTTCATTTGGTCACTTTTTCATTTCTTCTCTTCAACAACTTCAATTTCTCTTTGGATCCTTGTTTCAACTTTTTTTCTATTTCTTAATTGAATAGCTTTAATTTGCTCCTTATTTTGATCTTTTGGATTAACTTCCACCGTACTCGAAAGAATTCCTAAAGGTCTGCTACTAAGTGCAGTTGCAATATGTCCTAATTGATTTTCAATATTTCTAATAGCAGTCCCTTGATTCTGTATTTGATTCCCATATTCAACATTACTTCTTGCATTATCAACTTATTTTCTTTAACTTGTGGGTTAGGGTTAGAGTTAAATCCAAGAGGATAATAAGGTTGATAATTAGGATTTTCTTGATTGTTCAAATTTCCGAAAGGATTCACCAAATTGTTATAATTATTCCAACTAAAATTAGGGTGATTTTTCCATCCAGGGTTATAATAATTAGAATAGGGAGTATTATTTCGATTATTTATAGCATTTAAAGTTTCATAAGATAATTGAGTATCAATTATCTGCCCTAGTGAATTTTCCTGTAATATTGAGGGTATTTGAGAATAGTTCACTACAATTTGATCAATCTTTTTCAAAATAGTAGCAATTTGAGATGCCAAAATAGGCATTGCATCAAAATCATGATTATTAGCTACTCTCTTAGGATTTACCCTTTCAGAGGGTCATTGAAAATTGTTAGTAGTTATGTTTTCGATTAAAGAGTTTGTTTCATCAAAAGGTTTTGACATTTTTGATTCACCTACAGTAGCATCTATAATAGATCTAAGCCAGATCCTACTAATCTATTGTAAAAAGTTTTAATTATTAACAAATCTGATAAAGCATGGTGTAGACATTTTCTAAGAAGATCTTTAAATCTTTCCCAAGCTTCATATATCGATTCCCCTTCAAACTGGCAAAAAGATGTAATGTCATTTCTAAGCTTAACAGTTTTTTCAGGTGGAAAATATTTAGCCAACAATTTTTGTGATAGTTCTTCCCAAGTTCTGATAGATCCAGATGCTAATAAATTTGCCAAGCTTTGGCTTTATCCCTTAATAAAAAAGGAAAAAGTCTAAGTCTAACAGCATCATTAGACACTCCGTCATATTTAAAAGTAGCACGAATTTCAAAAAACTAGCAAGATGTAAGTTAGGATCTTCAATAGGTGTTCCTCGGAATTATTATTTTGTATGATTTGGATAATATCAGGTTTAACCTCAAATGAATTAGCATCAACATCAGGATTCTGAATAATCAAGTAAAGTTCATCTGCTGTAGGATTAACATAATCTCTTAAATGTCTTTATCGATTCTCATTAATTTGATTATCTAAGTTATTTTCCATTTAATTTAAATTTTTAATATCTTTTTTTTTCAAATTTTTCTAATAGTACGTTCTAATTCTAAATCGTAAGGTACTAAACCTTCAGATCTCAATATTTCACATAAACAAATATATTAAGCAAAGAAAAATATCTTTAAAATATTCTTAAATAAAAATGTATATTTCTTTTTTGATTTTTGATTTTTAAATTTTTTTAAATAGTTATATTATCTCTAAATTTCCTAATTTACCAAATTTATTTAATTTACCATCATCATCCCCTACAACGGCGCAAAAAACTTGATCCCAAAATTTTTGGTGGTATAATTGTGCAAAATATATAAAGTTGACTCCGCTATGTGACGATCCCAAAAATTTGATGCTTTAAATATAATTAAGAAATTTAAGCAATTAATGTAGGGATTCTACGTAAGTCTACGTATCATTATCAAGTAATAAAGGACTTTTTATTTAAGTCTCGAATATCGATCCCACAGGGAAGGTTTAAATTTTAGATGATAAATTTACTAGGAAATTCACAGAAAGTAAAACGAAATTACTGTCACTAATTTCAAATGCTGAGATATTATCAAAACTAAATTATTTAACTATTAGGAAAACTGAAATGCAAAGTTTAAACAGTAATTATTAAACTATTTAACTATGTTTATGTGATGAAAATTTCTTAGGTGAAAAAACATCTTTCCCACTACAATGAGATTTTGGTAAAATGAGATGAGATAAATGGTTTAATATGTATTNTACAAAACACAAATTTCATATATAAAAAAAAATTCATACAACACTAATAAACAAACAACACTTATCTGAAACTCTTTCTCAAAGCAAATCCCTTGTAGCCTTTCCTAGGAGATGTAGGAAGAAGAAATCTCTCACTTTTCTTCTTCTCCAACACTCTTAAAAAAAAATTCACACTAAATCTCACCACAAAAACTCTAAACTCTTAAAGATAACTCACTAATAGACTGTTGAATAGTGGTTAAATGAAGATGGAAAAAGTGTATGGAGGGGAGCTGTGGTTGTTGAAAGCGAGGAATGAGGAGAAGCCCCTTTTCTGGTCAAATTCAGCCCCAAATATATTCTAGAGTCGGTTCTCCAATAGGTGCATCCAAAAACTCTTCAAAAATCGTCCAAATTTGTCAAATCTTCTAGAAACGGGGGTTAAACCGACATTGACGCCGTCGGTGCCAGTATTCTGTAATTAATTTAGGTGATCTCTGTCAAATGGCGCCGTCGGCGCCCAGTCTGGCGTCGTCGGTGCTGAACAAATCTCTAACTTCTCCATTTTGACTCCAAATTTCATCCTTTTTGCTTCCTTTTTGCTCCAAGTTCTAAGAATTAACAACCTGCAAGAAAACATAAAAATTTCTTTCATTAAAGTGCAATATCACCAAAAATGAGTATAAAATATGAGTTTAAAAATGCATATATTTTTTGTGTATCATCAAACCAACAACCTCCTCGTCTCTTTCACTGAACAAAAAAGTAAAAATAGAAAACTTAAAAGCTTTGGTCCATCTATCTGTTTATCTATTGCATTCATCTCGATTCACATTCCTCTGCCTTACATATAATAAAATCCCAATGCCAAGCCTATTGTTCTCCACTTATGCACGAATTGAAAACCTTCCAACCATCAAATAGCCACCCAATTGTTCAAATCCAGTGAACCTAAATCAAACATCAATCGAAACACATCAACCCTTATCCACTAAGTGTTTTTTTTTTTTTCCAAAGGTAATCTTTTTGATGTCATCTACACGGCCATATTCGCTCGAAAAGGTATAAAAAAGGGTGGGAGTGAATTTTTTTAAAAAAAATTTTAGAAAATTTGAGTTTCTTTCCAGGGAATTAAGTACCTTCAGGAAAATCATATACTCGTTTGGAGAATTTTTTATTAAAAATAGGGGAATTTAAGTACTCATCCTTGATACCCGAATACCTGTCCGGAGAATTAATTATCGTTTAGGGAAGGTTAAGTACCTATTTGGTGAAATATATGTTTGTGTTTAGTTTTTTATAGGTTAATTGAAGACCTAACGGGTANTAAATATACATGTTCATGCTTAGATAAGTTGTTATTGTTGTTTTGGAAATGGATATGTAAATTCATGAGGATTAAGTGGTATGCATGTGATCATTTCCTTTCTTTTAAAAGGGTTGTTTAGTGGTAATTAAATGTTGTTAGGAGTCATTGGGAGCTATATGTGGCTTTGAATTAAAGTTTGGGTGCTGAAATTGAGATTTTGAATGTTGTAGGTAGCTGTTTAGCTACTAA